>BGZK01001644.1:109839-123540 GCA_005406025.1 Eumeta japonica | reverse complement strand
CTGTCACAAAGTGGTTTCTCATTTTAATTTTTTTAACAACAGTTTGCAATTACTCATCGAAGTAAGAGCTTTGTAAATCGGGCATACATATCATAATATGAAGAACAACTGATTCCTTTCGAAATTAAGCTTATACCATAAGGGTAATGATTGGGAGTTTAAATACAATTTCACATCACTTGATAAGGACAATGATCTAAGTAATTTACGTTTTATATGTATATTCTTCGAGCTATTTCGAATTCTAAAACAACATATGAGGTTTCGAGTTGTGAAGATATTTTGACAACCCACATATAGTTTGTAGTTGTTGAGTAAGAACTACGGGCCAGTTTCCAAGTCCGAAAACTTATTTGTTTAGGAGGATCTTTACAATATAATTTGGTGCAAGTTCATTATTTATATATATATATAGATCTGCTATCTCTTTAATATAAAATGAATGAATAAACTTGTTGCTCTGTAAACAAAGAAACGACATTTAATGTTTATTCTTTCTACATTATTATTTACAATTACTTCTTTATTGAAATGACATGACACTTAGTTATGGTACGAATATTCTTTATACCGTCATAATATTGTTAAAAATGTTATTTAAAAGTACCGGTACGTTTGTAGGTAGATTTGAGAAAGAAGAAGAAATTCAAGTATAGCTGTTTTTGAATCAGATTATTCCTAAACACATTCCAATTACGATAGTTGCTAGCTATTAGGAAGCTATTACGATAATTGAAACGTTTCAGAATACAAAAATTTTGAAGATAAAAAAAAAAGCGTAAAAAATTCATAAATATGTAGAAGCCAGAGAAAAGCCTCAAAATCTGAAATAATTCAAATCGAACAGTCCTAAGCCTCAAAAAGAACATTAAAAATCTGAAATAATCCACTAAGCCGAACATGACTGATAAAAGTTATAAATATGTAAGAATTTTACAAAGTGTCAACCTAACCACTTTGATACAGGTACAGTTGTACATATAACTGTATTTACATGTTTAGATTTTGCAAAAATAGTTTGTAATTTCAAAGTGAAAATATAAGAAAAACATATCCACCAAACAGGTTGGCAAAAATTTCAGGTAAAAGCAATAATATTCATATAGGCATATTCAAACAGCACATATTAGCCTAAAAATATCCCAATGTTGATATATATCGTTGCTAGTACTGAAGTATATTCCATATGACAAGAAAATTAAAAAAATGGTCTTTGGCCTTCGTTTGACAATCTGATACCGAAATTGTCTATTTGTTATAAATTTCATTCACGCGAAGATGTTTTAGTACTTATTTCAAAAACATATTTTGAAAAATTCTTAGTCGTCATGGATTTTATGAATAACCTTTTGAACATCTTTATATACCATTTTAAACCCCTCTTTCTTTCCATTGGTACATGGAGAGCTTTTGATCTTTTAGATCAATGCTCCTATAGTCGTATTGTAGTCTTTCACACATATGGGCTTCTCACATTCCTCGCCAGCCCTTGTTCCCGTGTAAGTGCTGTTGTCGTGGAAGGTGCTAATCATCGATACGATTTTTGCATCCTTCCATGCCAACACCATTACATCGCCGGAGTGGCGAGCAATGATCGTGCCCTTTTCACAGTTTTTCTTCATCTCTTTTACATCTTCTGGTATATTTTTCCGAGTGAGGCGTTCTGTGCCCAGACAGTCAAAGCCTCGACATTTGTACTGAATAATTATTTAAAAATTATGTATCTTCATCACTATGATTTAAAGCTTGAAAATTTTCGTAGTAAGATTTTCTACGAATTCGCTGCATTCTGACAGCTCTGCAGAGTCTCGCCTGACTAAACTGCTTTATCATTTGTACTACAAGATTTATTTATAACTGGTTTGCAAAATTTTAGTACAGTCGTCAATCTCGGTAATTGAATTTCTGTTATGGTCGCCCGTCCACCGCTGTGAACAAAAACGTCGATGATGCACTGTATGACTGATCGATCAATCGATCCCATGTCAATTTGACTGAGGCTCAAAACAGACCGCCACTTGGTGTAATGCCACAAGCCATCAGATTCAAAGGAAGGTGCATCAAATTTGGTGTGTAAATACAACAGTGACAAACATGGTTGTATTGTTACTGCAACGAAGAGAAACTGTTTACCGTTGCTTGCCGAAGGGCCAGGCGTTCGGTCGAAGAGAAATTCAGGTCCGCCTGATTCTACGAGCAATGGTTGCGGGAGAGCAGGAATTCGTTGAAACAATTTATCTTTAGAGAGATAACAGAATCAGTCAGTAATTTGATCTTTTTCTATGTATTGTTGCCGGAATGAATTTGTATGGAAACCGTTTCAAAATTTGTAGACCTTCAAATATCCCATTGCCATGGTTGATTTCTTCCCCAAAGAATAATTTATTTATCTTTCCATTATCAAAAAATAAGTATAAACAAAAACTAATATCTAATAATAATTTTACTCATTTATAAACATTTCTAAACTGATGTGCATCTCCGAACTGCCCACTACGAGATTTAATCGCGTATTTTGTGATAGCACTTTTATACTGCTTCAACCGTCCTAGTGTAGATATGCGCCCTAGTTTTTACATGTTCATTTTATATTTAAACGACGTCAAGTATGCTTATATTATATTAATAAAAATAGCAGAAATTTTATTCATTAGGATTACTACACTTTATAATAATTACAGGGAGATTTTATGATATAAAATAAGCTAATCATACTATAGTTTTCCCAAGTGTAAATATTTCAACATGTCATTGCAAATTCATGAGGAATGGATTTATACTCTAAATAATTTATACAATAATTTAATTCAGTAATTCAGTAAAGCATAATATTTACAATGTGAGTTTAGAGGGGCTGCCTCACAGCTACCACCCCAAAACAAGGCAGCAATCAACCCCATGGGTCTAACGACATGAGCTTTGAAAACCAACTGAAATGGTGCAAGGAACGAAGTACCTTTAAGCGGATGATTACTTTTTAATAAAATGGACACGTAGTTACTAAGCTGCTTTGAGAATAGTCAAATCTGTTAATAGTGTGAGTACACGACCATTTGTTTGTCGGAAGTTATTGATAACTCCTTAAAAACCGTAAACGTCGTATCATCTTGCACCAGAATGCCAGTTCTCACACGGCCAACAGACAATAAATTTTTGAAGGAGAAAACGTAGAACTTATAGCAATATGCATATAGTCCCGACCTGGCACCTTGATTTTTTTTTCCAAAAATTAAGAACCAATTACGCGGTCAACGATTTTCATCACAGAAGAGGCTGTCGAAGAGTATGAAAAGCATGTTTCCGAGGTCACCAGGAGGAAGTGGCTATGTTTTCAAAATTGGTCTAACGAAGAATATTTTAAGAAACTTTAAATTTATTCATACTTATTCACTCCAATAACTGTCGATGTACGCTACGTATTATTATAATGAAAAATAAATACACACTATAAAATGCTTGAAATATATTAAGGTAAACACATAGATGTATCCAGAATAAACAAAAAAAAATAATTTTACTTTTGGATAACAATAATAAATGTTATTAACAATCTGAGCATGTGGATCTTAAACCAACTTTAACCAAAAGGTATTTACGAGACAGTTGACATCCACGAACACCTGGTCTTCCATAAGAAGCGAATCCAGCTCCAGCGCCAGCTCCTGCTCCTGCACCAGCACCAGCTCCTGCAGCACCACCAGCTCCAGCACCAGCACCTGCTCCGGCACCGGCTCCTGAATTCAATGCGGAGCCATAACCAGCACCAACACCAGCGCCAACACCTGCTCCCCTGCTACCACCAACACCAGCTCCTGCACCGGCACCTGCTGCAACTCCCGATCCGTAAGAACCGTAGCCTCCAGATGCGCCGCCAGCACCTGCACCGGCACCTGCTCCAGCTCCCGCTCCGTAGCCTCCGGCTCCTCCAGCGCCTGCTCCACTACCTGCGGCGGCAGCGGCGGCGGCAGCTGCGGCTGCCGCTTCTGCTGCTGCTGCGGCTGCGGCTGCAGCGCCAGCGCCAGCGCCAGCTCCTGCTCCACCTGCTGCACCTGAACCAGCACCGGAACCTGCTACTGCTCCGGAACCTGCTCCAGCGCCCGCACCTGAACCGGATCCTGCACCTGAACCAGCACCAGCACCAGCTCCGGCTGCGGCTCCTGCTCCACCTGCTCCTGCACCTGATCCAGCTCCTGCTCCGGCACCCGATCCAGCACCGGCGCCTGAACCGGCACCTGCTCCGGCTCCTCCAGCACTTACGTAGACGACACCTGCACCACCGTATCCACCTGCACCACCGGCTCCGCCAGCACCACCAGCACCACCAGCGCCGCCAGCACCTGCACCGGCACCTGCTCCAGCTCCCGCTCCGTAGCCTCCGGCTCCTCCAGCGCCTGCTCCACTACCTGCGGCGGCAGCGGCGGCGGCAGCTGCGGCTGCCGCTTCTGCTGCTGCTGCGGCTGCGGCTGCAGCGCCAGCGCCAGCGCCAGCTCCTGCTCCACCTGCTGCACCTGAACCAGCTCCTGCTCCTGCACCAGCACCGGAACCTGCTCCTGCTCCGGAACCTGCTCCAGCGCCCGCACCTGAACCGGATCCTGCACCTGAACCAGCACCAGCACCAGCTCCGGCTGCGGCTCCTGCTCCACCTGCTCCTGCACCTGATCCAGCTCCTGCTCCGGCACCCGATCCAGCACCGGCGCCTGAACCGGCACCTGCTCCGGCTCCTCCAGCACTTACGTAGACGACACCTGCACCACCGTATCCACCTGCACCACCGGCTCCGCCAGCACCACCAGCACCACCAGCGCCGCCAGCACCTGCACCGGCACCTGCTCCAGCTCCCGCTCCGTAGCCTCCGGCTCCTCCAGCGCCTGCTCCACTACCTGCGGCGGCAGCGGCGGCGGCAGCTGCGGCTGCCGCTTCTGCTGCTGCTGCGGCTGCGGCTGCAGCGCCAGCGCCAGCGCCAGCTCCTGCTCCACCTGCTGCACCTGAACCAGCTCCTGCTCCTGCACCAGCACCGGAACCTGCTCCTGCTCCGGAACCTGCTCCAGCGCCCGCACCTGAACCGGATCCTGCACCTGAACCAGCACCAGCACCAGCTCCGGCTGCGGCTCCTGCTCCACCTGCTCCTGCACCTGATCCAGCTCCAACTCCGGCACCCGATCCAGCACCGGAACCTGCTCCTCCAGCGCCTCCATAGCCTCCTTCATCGACAATAATAAGCGTACTACCTGCTCCACCTGCACCACCGGCTCCACCAGCACCACCGGCACCACCAGCACCAGCACCAGCGCCTGCAAAACCTCCGTAGGGTCCGTAGCCTCCGGCTCCTCCAGCGGCGGCAGCGGCGGCGGCAGCTGCGGCTGCCGCTTCTGCTGCTGCTGCGGCTGCGGCTGCAGCGCCAGCGCCAGCGCCAGCTCCTGCTCCTGCTCCACCTGCTGCACCTGAACCAGCTCCTGCTCCTGCACCAGCACCGGAACCTGCTCCTGCTCCGGAACCTGCTCCAGCGCCCGCACCTGAACCGGATCCTGCACCTGAACCAGCACCAGCACCAGCTCCGGCTGCGGCTCCTGCTCCACCTGCTCCTGCACCTGATCCAGCTCCTGCTCCGGCACCCGATCCAGCACCGGCGCCTGAACCGGCACCTGCTCCGGCTCCTCCGCCACCTACGTAGACGACACTTGCACCACCGTATCCACCTGCACCACCGGCTCCGCCAGCACCACCAGCACCAGCAGCGCCGCCAGCACCTGCACCGGCATCTGCTCCAGCTCCCGCTCCGTAGCCTCCGGCTCCTCCAGCGCCTGCTCCACTACCTGCGGCGGCAGCGGCGGCGGCAGCTGCGGCTGCCGCTTCTGCTGCTGCTGCGGCTGCGGCTGCAGCGCCAGCGCCAGCGCCAGCTCCTGCTCCACCTGCTGCACCTGAACCAGCTCCTGCTCCTGCACCAGCACCGGAACCTGCTCCTGCTCCGGAACCTGCTCCAGCGCCCGCACCTGAACCGGATCCTGCACCTGAACCAGCACCAGCACCAGCTCCGGCTGCGGCTCCTGCTCCACCTGCTCCTGCACCTGATCCAGCTCCAGCTCCAACACCCGATCCAGCACCGGAACCTGCTCCTCCAGCGCCTCCATAGCCTCCTTCATCGACAATAATAAGCGTACTACCTGCTCCACCTGCACCACCGGCTCCACCAGCACCACCGGCACCACCAGCGCCAGCACCAGCGCCTGCAAAACCTCCGTAGGGTCCGTAGCCTCCGGCTCCTCCAGCGGCGGCAGCGGCGGCGGCAGCTGCGGCTGCCGCTTCTGCTGCTGCTGCGGCTGCGGCTGCAGCGCCAGCGCCAGCGCCAGCTCCTGCTCCACCTGCTGCACCTGAACCAGCTCCTGCTCCTGCACCAGCACCGGAACCTGCTCCTGCTCCGGAACCTGCTCCAGCGCCCGCACCTGAACCGGATCCTGCACCTGAACCAGCACCAGCACCAGCTCCGGCTGCGGCTCCTGCTCCACCTGCTCCTGCACCTGATCCAGCTCCTGCTCCGGCACCCGATCCAGCACCGGCGCCTGAACCGGCACCTGCTCCGGCTCCTCCGCCACCTACGTAGACGACACTTGCACCACCGTATCCACCTGCACCACCGGCTCCGCCAGCACCACCAGCACCAGCAGCGCCGCCAGCACCTGCACCGGCACCTGCTCCAGCTCCCGCTCCGTAGCCTCCGGCTCCTCCAGCGCCTGCTCCACTACCTGCGGCGGCAGCGGCGGCGGCAGCTGCGGCTGCCGCTTCTGCTGCTGCTGCGGCTGCGGCTGCAGCGCCAGCGCCAGCTCCTGCTCCACCTGCTGCACCTGAACCAGCTCCTGCTCCTGCACCAGCACCGGAACCTGCTCCTGCTCCGGAACCTGCTCCAGCGCCCGCACCTGAACCGGATCCTGCACCTGAACCAGCACCAGCACCAGCTCCGGCTGCGGCTCCTGCTCCACCTGCTCCAGCACCTGATCCAGCTCCTGCTCCGGCACCCGATCCAGCACCGGCGCCCGAACCGGCACCTGCTCCGGCTCCTCCAGCACCTACGTAGACGACACTTGCACCACCGTATCCACCTGCACCACCGGCTCCGCCAGCACCACCAGCGCCGCCAGCACCTGCACCGGCACCTGCTCCAGCTCCCGCTCCGTAGCCTCCGGCTCCTCCAGCGCCTGCTCCACTACCTGCGGCGGCAGCGGCGGCGGCAGCTGCGGCTGCCGCTTCTGCTGCTGCTGCGGCTGCGGCTGCAGCGCCAGCGCCAGCGCCAGCTCCACCTGCTGCACCTGAACCAGCTCCTGCTCCTGCACCGGAACCTGCTCCTGCTCCGGAACCTGCTCCAGCGCCCGCACCTGAACCGGATCCTGCACCTGAACCAGCACCAGCACCAGCTCCGGCTGCGGCTCCTGCTCCACCTGCTCCTGCACCTGATCCAGCTCCTGCTCCGGCACCCGATCCAGCACCGGCGCCTGAACCGGCACCTGCTCCGGCTCCTCCAGCACTTACGTAGACGACACCTGCACCACCGTATCCACCTGCACCACCGGCTCCGCCAGCACCACCAGCACCACCAGCGCCGCCAGCACCTGCACCGGCACCTGCTCCAGCTCCCGCTCCGTAGCCTCCGGCTCCTCCAGCGCCTGCTCCACTACCTGCGGCGGCAGCGGCGGCGGCAGCTGCGGCTGCCGCTTCTGCTGCTGCTGCGGCTGCGGCTGCAGCGCCAGCTCCTGCTCCACCTGCTGCACCTGAACCAGCTCCTGCTCCTGCACCAGCACCGGAACCTGCTCCTGCTCCGGAACCTGCTCCAGCGCCCGCACCTGAACCGGATCCTGCACCTGAACCAGCACCAGCACCAGCTCCGGCTGCGGCTCCTGCTCCACCTGCTCCTGCACCTGATCCAGCTCCAGCTCCAACACCCGATCCAGCACCGGAACCTGCTCCTCCAGCGCCTCCATAGCCTCCTTCATCGACAATAATAAGCGTACTACCTGCTCCACCTGCACCACCGGCTCCACCAGCACCACCGGCACCACCAGCGCCAGCACCAGCGCCTGCAAAACCTCCGTAGGGTCCGTAGCCTCCGGCTCCTCCAGCGGCGGCAGCGGCGGCGGCAGCTGCGGCTGCCGCTTCTGCTGCTGCTACGGCTGCGGCTGCAGCGCCAGCGCCAGCGCCAGCTCCTGCTCCACCTGCTGCACCTGAACCAGCTCCTGCTCCTGCACCAGCACCGGAACCTGCTCCTGCTCCGGAACCTGCTCCAGCGCCCGCACCTGAACCGGATCCTGCACCTGAACCAGCACCAGCACCAGCTCCGGCTGCGGCTCCTGCTCCACCTGCTCCAGCACCTGATCCAGCTCCTGCTCCGGCACCCGATCCAGCACCGGCGCCTGAACCGGCACCTGCTCCGGCTCCTCCGCCACCTACGTAGACGACACTTGCACCACCGTATCCACCTGCACCACCGGCTCCGCCAGCACCACCAGCACCACCAGCGCCGCCAGCACCTGCACCGGCACCTGCTCCAGCTCCCGCTCCGTAGCCTCCGGCTCCTCCAGCGCCTGCTCCACTACCTGCGGCGGCAGCGGCGGCGGCAGCTGCGGCTGCCGCTTCTGCTGCTGCTGCGGCTGCGGCTGCAGCGCCAGCGCCAGCGCCAGCTCCTGCTCCACCTGCTGCACCTGAACCAGCTCCTGCTCCTGCACCGGAACCTGCTCCTGCTCCGGAACCTGCTCCAGCGCCCGCACCTGAACCGGATCCTGCACCTGAACCAGCACCAGCACCAGCTCCGGCTGCGGCTCCTGCTCCACCTGCTCCTGCACCTGATCCAGCTCCTGCTCCGGCACCCGATCCAGCACCGGCGCCTGAACCGGCACCTGCTCCGGCTCCTCCAGCACTTACGTAGACGACACCTGCACCACCGTATCCACCTGCACCACCGGCTCCGCCAGCACCACCAGCACCACCAGCGCCGCCAGCACCTGCACCGGCACCTGCTCCAGCTCCCGCTCCGTAGCCTCCGGCTCCTCCAGCGCCTGCTCCACTACCTGCGGCGGCAGCGGCGGCGGCAGCTGCGGCTGCCGCTTCTGCTGCTGCTGCGGCTGCGGCTGCAGCGCCAGCGCCAGCGCCAGCTCCTGCTCCACCTGCTGCACCTGAACCAGCTCCTGCTCCTGCACCAGCACCGGAACCTGCTCCTGCTCCGGAACCTGCTCCAGCGCCCGCACCTGAACCGGATCCTGCACCTGAACCAGCACCAGCACCAGCTCCGGCTGCGGCTCCTGCTCCACCTGCTCCTGCACCTGATCCAGCTCCTGCTCCGGCACCCGATCCAGCACCGGCGCCTGAACCGGCACCTGCTCCGGCTCCTCCAGCACTTACGTAGACGACACCTGCACCACCGTATCCACCTGCACCACCGGCTCCGCCAGCACCACCAGCACCACCAGCGCCGCCAGCACCTGCACCGGCACCTGCTCCAGCTCCCGCTCCGTAGCCTCCGGCTCCTCCAGCGCCTGCTCCACTACCTGCGGCGGCAGCGGCGGCGGCAGCTGCGGCTGCCGCTTCTGCTGCTGCTGCGGCTGCGGCTGCAGCGCCAGCGCCAGCGCCAGCTCCTGCTCCACCTGCTGCACCTGAACCAGCTCCTGCTCCTGCACCAGCACCGGAACCTGCTCCTGCTCCGGAACCTGCTCCAGCGCCCGCACCTGAACCGGATCCTGCACCTGAACCAGCACCAGCACCAGCTCCGGCTGCGGCTCCTGCTCCACCTGCTCCTGCACCTGATCCAGCTCCTGCTCCGGCACCCGATCCAGCACCGGCGCCTGAACCGGCACCTGCTCCGGCTCCTCCAGCACTTACGTAGACGACACCTGCACCACCGTATCCACCGGCTCCGCCAGCACCACCAGCACCAGCAGCGCCGCCAGCACCTGCACCGGCACCTGCTCCAGCTCCCGCTCCGTAGCCTCCGGCTCCTCCAGCGCCTGCTCCACTACCTGCGGCGGCAGCGGCGGCGGCAGCTGCGGCTGCCGCTTCTGCTGCTGCTGCGGCTGCGGCTGCAGCGCCAGCGCCAGCGCCAGCTCCTGCTCCACCTGCTGCACCTGAACCAGCTCCTGCTCCTGCACCAGCACCGGAACCTGCTCCTGCTCCGGAACCTGCTCCAGCGCCCGCACCTGAACCGGATCCTGCACCTGAACCAGCACCAGCACCAGCTCCGGCTGCGGCTCCTGCTCCACCTGCTCCTGCACCTGATCCAGCTCCTGCTCCGGCACCCGATCCAGCACCGGCGCCTGAACCGGCACCTGCTCCGGCTCCTCCAGCACTTACGTAGACGACACCTGCACCACCGTATCCACCTGCACCACCGGCTCCGCCAGCACCACCAGCACCAGCAGCGCCGCCAGCACCTGCACCGGCACCTGCTCCAGCTCCCGCTCCGTAGCCTCCGGCTCCTCCAGCGCCTGCTCCACTACCTGCGGCGGCAGCGGCGGCGGCAGCTGCGGCTGCCGCTTCTGCTGCTGCTGCGGCTGCGGCTGCAGCGCCAGCGCCAGCGCCAGCTCCTGCTCCACCTGCTGCACCTGAACCAGCTCCTGCTCCTGCACCGGAACCTGCTCCTGCTCCGGAACCTGCTCCAGCGCCCGCACCTGAACCGGATCCTGCACCTGAACCAGCACCAGCACCAGCTCCGGCTGCGGCTCCTGCTCCACCTGCTCCTGCACCTGATCCAGCTCCAGCTCCAACACCCGATCCAGCACCGGAACCTGCTCCTCCAGCGCCTCCATAGCCTCCTTCATCGACAATAATAAGCGTACTACCTGCTCCACCTGCACCACCGGCTCCACCAGCACCACCGGCACCACCAGCGCCAGCACCAGCGCCTGCAAAACCTCCGTAGGGTCCGTAGCCTCCGGCTCCTCCAGCGGCGGCAGCGGCGGCGGCAGCTGCGGCTGCCGCTTCTGCTGCTGCTGCGGCTGCGGCTGCAGCGCCAGCTCCTGCTCCACCTGCTGCACCTGAACCAGCTCCTGCTCCTGCACCAGCACCGGAACCTGCTCCTGCTCCGGAACCTGCTCCAGCGCCCGCACCTGAACCGGATCCTGCACCTGAACCAGCACCAGCACCAGCTCCGGCTGCGGCTCCTGCTCCACCTGCTCCTGCACCTGATCCAGCTCCTGCTCCGGCACCCGATCCAGCACCGGCGCCTGAACCGGCACCTGCTCCGGCTCCTCCGCCACCTACGTAGACGACACTTGCACCACCGTATCCACCTGCACCACCGGCTCCGCCAGCACCACCAGCACCAGCAGCGCCGCCAGCACCTGCACCGGCACCTGCTCCAGCTCCCGCTCCGTAGCCTCCGGCTCCTCCAGCGCCTGCTCCACTACCTGCGGCGGCAGCGGCGGCGGCAGCTGCGGCTGCCGCTTCTGCTGCTGCTGCGGCTGCGGCTGCAGCGCCAGCGCCAGCGCCAGCTCCTGCTCCACCTGCTGCACCTGAACCAGCTCCTGCTCCTGCACCGGAACCTGCTCCTGCTCCGGAACCTGCTCCAGCGCCCGCACCTGAACCGGATCCTGCACCTGAACCAGCACCAGCACCAGCTCCGGCTGCGGCTCCTGCTCCACCTGCTCCTGCACCTGATCCAGCTCCTGCTCCGGCACCCGATCCAGCACCGGCGCCTGAACCGGCACCTGCTCCGGCTCCTCCAGCACTTACGTAGACGACACCTGCACCACCGTATCCACCTGCACCACCGGCTCCGCCAGCACCACCAGCACCAGCAGCGCCGCCAGCACCTGCACCGGCACCTGCTCCAGCTCCCGCTCCGTAGCCTCCGGCTCCTCCAGCGCCTGCTCCACTACCTGCGGCGGCAGCGGCGGCGGCAGCTGCGGCTGCCGCTTCTGCTGCTGCTGCGGCTGCGGCTGCAGCGCCAGCGCCAGCGCCAGCTCCTGCTCCACCTGCTGCACCTGAACCAGCTCCTGCTCCTGCACCGGAACCTGCTCCTGCTCCGGAACCTGCTCCAGCGCCCGCACCTGAACCGGATCCTGCACCTGAACCAGCACCAGCACCAGCTCCGGCTGCGGCTCCTGCTCCACCTGCTCCTGCACCTGATCCAGCTCCAGCTCCAACACCCGATCCAGCACCGGAACCTGCTCCTCCAGCGCCTCCATAGCCTCCTTCATCGACAATAATAAGCGTACTACCTGCTCCACCTGCACCACCGGCTCCACCAGCACCACCGGCACCACCAGCGCCAGCACCAGCGCCTGCAAAACCTCCGTAGGGTCCGTAGCCTCCGGCTCCTCCAGCGGCGGCAGCGGCGGCGGCAGCTGCGGCTGCCGCTTCTGCTGCTGCTACGGCTGCGGCTGCAGCGCCAGCGCCAGCGCCAGCTCCTGCTCCTGCTCCACCTGCTGCACCTGAACCAGCTCCTGCTCCTGCACCAGCACCGGAACCTGCTCCTGCTCCGGAACCTGCTCCAGCGCCCGCACCTGAACCGGATCCTGCACCTGAACCAGCACCAGCACCAGCTCCGGCTGCGGCTCCTGCTCCACCTGCTCCAGCACCTGATCCAGCTCCTGCTCCGGCACCCGATCCAGCACCGGCGCCTGAACCGGCACCTGCTCCGGCTCCTCCGCCACCTACGTAGACGACACTTGCACCACCGTATCCACCTGCACCACCGGCTCCGCCAGCACCACCAGCACCACCAGCGCCGCCAGCACCTGCACCGGCACCTGCTCCAGCTCCCGCTCCGTAGCCTCCGGCTCCTCCAGCGCCTGCTCCACTACCTGCGGCGGCAGCGGCGGCGGCAGCTGCGGCTGCCGCTTCTGCTGCTGCTGCGGCTGCGGCTGCAGCGCCAGCGCCAGCGCCAGCTCCTGCTCCACCTGCTGCACCTGAACCAGCTCCTGCTCCTGCACCGGAACCTGCTCCTGCTCCGGAACCTGCTCCAGCGCCCGCACCTGAACCGGATCCTGCACCTGAACCAGCACCAGCACCAGCTCCGGCTGCGGCTCCTGCTCCACCTGCTCCTGCACCTGATCCAGCTCCTGCTCCGGCACCCGATCCAGCACCGGCGCCTGAACCGGCACCTGCTCCGGCTCCTCCAGCACTTACGTAGACGACACCTGCACCACCGTATCCACCTGCACCACCGGCTCCGCCAGCACCACCAGCACCAGCAGCGCCGCCAGCACCTGCACCGGCACCTGCTCCAGCTCCCGCTCCGTAGCCTCCGGCTCCTCCAGCGCCTGCTCCACTACCTGCGGCGGCAGCGGCGGCGGCAGCTGCGGCTGCCGCTTCTGCTGCTGCTGCGGCTGCGGCTGCAGCGCCAGCGCCAGCTCCTGCTCCACCTGCTGCACCTGAACCAGCTCCTGCTCCTGCACCGGAACCTGCTCCTGCTCCGGAACCTGCTCCAGCGCCCGCACCTGAACCGGATCCTGCACCTGAACCAGCACCAGCACCAGCTCCGGCTGCGGCTCCTGCTCCACCTGCTCCTGCACCTGATCCAGCTCCAGCTCCAACACCCGATCCAGCACCGGAACCTGCTCCTCCAGCGCCTCCATAGCCTCCTTCATCGACAATAATAAGCGTACTACCTGCTCCACCTGCACCACCGGCTCCACCAGCACCACCGGCACCACCAGCGCCAGCACCAGCGCCTGCAACGGAATGGAAATGAATGGAATGGAATGGAATGGAATGGAATAG
>BGZK01001644.1:0-109740 GCA_005406025.1 Eumeta japonica | reverse complement strand
ACCGTATCCACCTGCACCACCGGCTCCGCCAGCACCACCAGCACCAGCAGCGCCGCCAGCACCTGCACCGGCACCTGCTCCAGCTCCCGCTCCGTAGCCTCCGGCTCCTCCAGCGCCTGCTCCACTACCTGCGGCGGCAGCGGCGGCGGCAGCTGCGGCTGCCGCTTCTGCTGCTGCTGCGGCTGCGGCTGCAGCGCCAGCGCCAGCGCCAGCTCCTGCTCCACCTGCTGCACCTGAACCAGCTCCTGCTCCTGCACCAGCACCGGAACCTGCTCCTGCTCCGGAACCTGCTCCAGCGCCCGCACCTGAACCGGATCCTGCACCTGAACCAGCACCAGCACCAGCTCCGGCTGCGGCTCCTGCTCCACCTGCTCCTGCACCTGATCCAGCTCCTGCTCCGGCACCCGATCCAGCACCGGCGCCTGAACCGGCACCTGCTCCGGCTCCTCCGCCACCTACGTAGACGACACTTGCACCACCGTATCCACCTGCACCACCGGCTCCGCCAGCACCACCAGCACCAGCAGCGCCGCCAGCACCTGCACCGGCACCTGCTCCAGCTCCCGCTCCGTAGCCTCCGGCTCCTCCAGCGCCTGCTCCACTACCTGCGGCGGCAGCGGCGGCGGCAGCTGCGGCTGCCGCTTCTGCTGCTGCTGCGGCTGCGGCTGCAGCGCCAGCGCCAGCGCCAGCTCCTGCTCCACCTGCTGCACCTGAACCAGCTCCTGCTCCTGCACCGGAACCTGCTCCTGCTCCGGAACCTGCTCCAGCGCCCGCACCTGAACCGGATCCTGCACCTGAACCAGCACCAGCACCAGCTCCGGCTGCGGCTCCTGCTCCACCTGCTCCTGCACCTGATCCAGCTCCTGCTCCGGCACCCGATCCAGCACCGGCGGCTGAACCGGCTCCTCCGCCACCTACGTAGACGACACTTGCACCACCGTATCCACCTGCACCACCGGCTCCGCCAGCACCACCAGCACCAGCAGCGCCGCCAGCACCTGCACCGGCACCTGCTCCAGCTCCCGCTCCGTAGCCTCCGGCTCCTCCAGCGCCTGCTCCACTACCTGCGGCGGCAGCGGCGGCGGCAGCTGCGGCTGCCGCTTCTGCTGCTGCTGCGGCTGCGGCTGCAGCGCCAGCGCCAGCGCCAGCTCCTGCTCCTGCTCCACCTGCTGCACCTGAACCAGCTCCTGCTCCTGCACCAGCACCGGAACCTGCTCCTGCTCCGGAACCTGCTCCAGCGCCCGCACCTGAACCGGATCCTGCACCTGAACCAGCACCAGCACCAGCTCCGGCTGCGGCTCCTGCTCCACCTGCTCCTGCACCTGATCCAGCTCCAGCTCCAACACCCGATCCAGCACCGGAACCTGCTCCTCCAGCGCCTCCATAGCCTCCTTCATCGACAATAATAAGCGTACTACCTGCTCCACCTGCACCACCGGCTCCACCAGCACCACCGGCACCACCAGCGCCAGCACCAGCGCCTGCAAAACCTCCGTAGGGTCCGTAGCCTCCGGCTCCTCCAGC
This sequence comes from Eumeta japonica, assembly GCA_005406025.1. Classification (NCBI taxonomy): domain Eukaryota; kingdom Metazoa; phylum Arthropoda; class Insecta; order Lepidoptera; family Psychidae; genus Eumeta; species Eumeta japonica. The sequence continues at coordinate 108,216 of BGZK01001644.1, read as the reverse complement.
GGCGGCAGCGGCGGCGGCAGCTGCGGCTGCCGCTTCTGCTGCTGCTGCGGCTGCGGCTGCAGCGCCAGCGCCAGCGCCAGCTCCTGCTCCTGCTCCACCTGCTGCACCTGAACCAGCTCCTGCTCCTGCACCAGCACCGGAACCTGCTCCTGCTCCGGAACCTGCTCCAGCGCCCGCACCTGAACCGGATCCTGCACCTGAACCAGCACCAGCACCAGCTCCGGCTGCGGCTCCTGCTCCACCTGCTCCAGCACCTGATCCAGCTCCTGCTCCGGCACCCGATCCAGCACCGGCGCCTGAACCGGCACCTGCTCCGGCTCCTCCGCCACCTACGTAGACGACACTTGCACCACCGTATCCACCTGCACCACCGGCTCCGCCAGCACCACCAGCACCAGCAGCGCCGCCAGCACCTGCACCGGCACCTGCTCCAGCTCCCGCTCCGTAGCCTCCGGCTCCTCCAGCGCCTGCTCCACTACCTGCGGCGGCAGCGGCGGCGGCAGCTGCGGCTGCCGCTTCTGCTGCTGCTGCGGCTGCGGCTGCAGCGCCAGCTCCTGCTCCACCTGCTGCACCTGAACCAGCTCCTGCTCCTGCACCAGCACCGGAACCTGCTCCTGCTCCGGAACCTGCTCCAGCGCCCGCACCTGAACCGGATCCTGCACCTGAACCAGCACCAGCACCAGCTCCGGCTGCGGCTCCTGCTCCACCTGCTCCTGCACCTGATCCAGCTCCTGCTCCGGCACCCGATCCAGCACCGGCGCCTGAACCGGCACCTGCTCCGGCTCCTCCGCCACCTACGTAGACGACACTTGCACCACCGTATCCACCTGCACCACCGGCTCCGCCAGCACCACCAGCACCAGCAGCGCCGCCAGCACCTGCACCGGCACCTGCTCCAGCTCCCGCTCCGTAGCCTCCGGCTCCTCCAGCGCCTGCTCCACTACCTGCGGCGGCAGCGGCGGCGGCAGCTGCGGCTGCCGCTTCTGCTGCTGCTGCGGCTGCGGCTGCAGCGCCAGCGCCAGCGCCAGCTCCTGCTCCACCTGCTGCACCTGAACCAGCTCCTGCTCCTGCACCAGCACCGGAACCTGCTCCTGCTCCGGAACCTGCTCCAGCGCCCGCACCTGAACCGGATCCTGCACCTGAACCAGCACCAGCACCAGCTCCGGCTGCGGCTCCTGCTCCACCTGCTCCAGCACCTGATCCAGCTCCTGCTCCGGCACCCGATCCAGCACCGGCGCCTGAACCGGCACCTGCTCCGGCTCCTCCGCCACCTACGTAGACGACACTTGCACCACCGTATCCACCTGCACCACCGGCTCCGCCAGCACCACCAGCACCAGCAGCGCCGCCAGCACCTGCACCGGCACCTGCTCCAGCTCCCGCTCCGTAGCCTCCGGCTCCTCCAGCGCCTGCTCCACTACCTGCGGCGGCAGCGGCGGCGGCAGCTGCGGCTGCCGCTTCTGCTGCTGCTGCGGCTGCGGCTGCAGCGCCAGCGCCAGCTCCTGCTCCACCTGCTGCACCTGAACCAGCTCCTGCTCCTGCACCAGCACCGGAACCTGCTCCTGCTCCGGAACCTGCTCCAGCGCCCGCACCTGAACCGGATCCTGCACCTGAACCAGCACCAGCACCAGCTCCGGCTGCGGCTCCTGCTCCACCTGCTCCTGCACCTGATCCAGCTCCTGCTCCGGCACCCGATCCAGCACCGGCGCCTGAACCGGCACCTGCTCCGGCTCCTCCGCCACCTACGTAGACGACACTTGCACCACCGTATCCACCTGCACCACCGGCTCCGCCAGCACCACCAGCACCAGCAGCGCCGCCAGCACCTGCACCGGCACCTGCTCCAGCTCCCGCTCCGTAGCCTCCGGCTCCTCCAGCGCCTGCTCCACTACCTGCGGCGGCAGCGGCGGCGGCAGCTGCGGCTGCCGCTTCTGCTGCTGCTGCGGCTGCGGCTGCAGCGCCAGCGCCAGCTCCTGCTCCACCTGCTGCACCTGAACCAGCTCCTGCTCCTGCACCAGCACCGGAACCTGCTCCTGCTCCGGAACCTGCTCCAGCGCCCGCACCTGAACCGGATCCTGCACCTGAACCAGCACCAGCACCAGCTCCGGCTGCGGCTCCTGCTCCACCTGCTCCTGCACCTGATCCAGCTCCTGCTCCGGCACCCGATCCAGCACCGGCGCCTGAACCGGCACCTGCTCCGGCTCCTCCGCCACCTACGTAGACGACACTTGCACCACCGTATCCACCTGCACCACCGGCTCCGCCAGCACCACCAGCACCAGCAGCGCCGCCAGCACCTGCACCGGCACCTGCTCCAGCTCCCGCTCCGTAGCCTCCGGCTCCTCCAGCGCCTGCTCCACTACCTGCGGCGGCAGCGGCGGCGGCAGCTGCGGCTGCCGCTTCTGCTGCTGCTGCGGCTGCGGCTGCAGCGCCAGCGCCAGCTCCTGCTCCACCTGCTGCACCTGAACCAGCTCCTGCTCCTGCACCAGCACCGGAACCTGCTCCTGCTCCGGAACCTGCTCCAGCGCCCGCACCTGAACCGGATCCTGCACCTGAACCAGCACCAGCACCAGCTCCGGCTGCGGCTCCTGCTCCACCTGCTCCTGCACCTGATCCAGCTCCTGCTCCGGCACCCGATCCAGCACCGGCGCCTGAACCGGCACCTGCTCCGGCTCCTCCGCCACCTACGTAGACGACACTTGCACCACCGTATCCACCTGCACCACCGGCTCCGCCAGCACCACCAGCACCAGCAGCGCCGCCAGCACCTGCACCGGCACCTGCTCCAGCTCCCGCTCCGTAGCCTCCGGCTCCTCCAGCGCCTGCTCCACTACCTGCGGCGGCAGCGGCGGCGGCAGCTGCGGCTGCCGCTTCTGCTGCTGCTGCGGCTGCGGCTGCAGCGCCAGCGCCAGCTCCTGCTCCTGCTCCACCTGCTGCACCTGAACCAGCTCCTGCTCCTGCACCAGCACCGGAACCTGCTCCTGCTCCGGAACCTGCTCCAGCGCCCGCACCTGAACCGGATCCTGCACCTGAACCAGCACCAGCACCAGCTCCGGCTGCGGCTCCTGCTCCACCTGCTCCAGCACCTGATCCAGCTCCTGCTCCGGCACCCGATCCAGCACCGGCGCCTGAACCGGCACCTGCTCCGGCTCCTCCGCCACCTACGTAGACGACACTTGCACCACCGTATCCACCTGCACCACCGGCTCCGCCAGCACCACCAGCACCAGCAGCGCCGCCAGCACCTGCACCGGCACCTGCTCCAGCTCCCGCTCCGTAGCCTCCGGCTCCTCCAGCGCCTGCTCCACTACCTGCGGCGGCAGCGGCGGCGGCAGCTGCGGCTGCCGCTTCTGCTGCTGCTGCGGCTGCGGCTGCAGCGCCAGCGCCAGCGCCAGCTCCTGCTCCTGCTCCTGCTCCCGCTCCACCTGCTGCACCTGAGCCAGCTCCTGCTCCTGCACCAGCACCGGAACCTGCTCCTGCTCCGGAACCTGCTCCAGCGCCCGCACCTGAACCGGATCCTGCACCTGAACCAGCACCAGCACCAGCTCCGGCTGCGGCTCCTGCTCCACCTGCTCCTGCACCTGATCCAGCTCCAGCTCCAACACCCGATCCAGCACCGGAACCTGCTCCTCCAGCGCCTCCATAGCCTCCTTCATCGACAATAATAAGCGTACTACCTGCTCCACCTGCACCACCGGCTCCACCAGCACCACCGGCACCACCAGCGCCAGCACCAGCGCCTGCAAAACCTCCGTAGGGTCCGTAGCCTCCGGCTCCTCCAGCGGCGGCAGCGGCGGCGGCAGCTGCGGCTGCCGCTTCTGCTGCTGCTGCGGCTGCGGCTGCAGCGCCAGCGCCAGCTCCTGCTCCACCTGCTGCACCTGAACCAGCTCCTGCTCCTGCACCAGCACCGGAACCTGCTCCTGCTCCGGAACCTGCTCCAGCGCCCGCACCTGAACCGGATCCTGCACCTGAACCAGCACCAGCACCAGCTCCGGCTGCGGCTCCTGCTCCACCTGCTCCAGCACCTGATCCAGCTCCTGCTCCGGCACCCGATCCAGCACCGGCGCCTGAACCGGCACCTGCTCCGGCTCCTCCGCCACCTACGTAGACGACACTTGCACCACCGTATCCACCTGCACCACCGGCTCCGCCAGCACCACCAGCACCAGCAGCGCCGCCAGCACCTGCACCGGCACCTGCTCCAGCTCCCGCTCCGTAGCCTCCGGCTCCTCCAGCGCCTGCTCCACTACCTGCGGCGGCAGCGGCGGCGGCAGCTGCGGCTGCCGCTTCTGCTGCTGCTGCGGCTGCGGCTGCAGCGCCAGCGCCAGCGCCAGCTCCTGCTCCTGCTCCACCTGCTGCACCTGAACCAGCTCCTGCTCCTGCACCAGCACCGGAACCTGCTCCTGCTCCGGAACCTGCTCCAGCGCCCGCACCTGAACCGGATCCTGCACCTGAACCAGCACCAGCACCAGCTCCGGCTGCGGCTCCTGCTCCACCTGCTCCAGCACCTGATCCAGCTCCTGCTCCGGCACCCGATCCAGCACCGGCGCCTGAACCGGCACCTGCTCCGGCTCCTCCGCCACCTACGTAGACGACACTTGCACCACCGTATCCACCTGCACCACCGGCTCCGCCAGCACCACCAGCACCAGCAGCGCCGCCAGCACCTGCACCGGCACCTGCTCCAGCTCCCGCTCCGTAGCCTCCGGCTCCTCCAGCGCCTGCTCCACTACCTGCGGCGGCAGCGGCGGCGGCAGCTGCGGCTGCCGCTTCTGCTGCTGCTGCGGCTGCGGCGCCAGCGCCAGCGCCAGCTCCTGCTCCTGCTCCACCTGCTGCACCTGAACCAGCTCCTGCTCCTGCACCAGCACCGGAACCTGCTCCTGCTCCGGAACCTGCTCCAGCGCCCGCACCTGAACCGGATCCTGCACCTGAACCAGCACCAGCACCAGCTCCGGCTGCGGCTCCTGCTCCACCTGCTCCTGCACCTGATCCAGCTCCTGCTCCGGCACCCGATCCAGCACCGGCGCCTGAACCGGCACCTGCTCCGGCTCCTCCGCCACCTACGTAGACGACACTTGCACCACCGTATCCACCTGCACCACCGGCTCCGCCAGCACCACCAGCACCAGCAGCGCCGCCAGCACCTGCACCGGCACCTGCTCCAGCTCCCGCTCCGTAGCCTCCGGCTCCTCCAGCGCCTGCTCCACTACCTGCGGCGGCAGCGGCGGCGGCAGCTGCGGCTGCCGCTTCTGCTGCTGCTGCGGCTGCGGCTGCAGCGCCAGCGCCAGCGCCAGCTCCTGCTCCTGCTCCACCTGCTGCACCTGAACCAGCTCCTGCTCCTGCACCAGCACCGGAACCTGCTCCTGCTCCGGAACCTGCTCCAGCGCCCGCACCTGAACCGGATCCTGCACCTGAACCAGCACCAGCACCAGCTCCGGCTGCGGCTCCTGCTCCACCTGCTCCAGCACCTGATCCAGCTCCTGCTCCGGCACCCGATCCAGCACCGGCGCCTGAACCGGCACCTGCTCCGGCTCCTCCGCCACCTACGTAGACGACACTTGCACCACCGTATCCACCTGCACCACCGGCTCCGCCAGCACCACCAGCACCAGCAGCGCCGCCAGCACCTGCACCGGCACCTGCTCCAGCTCCCGCTCCGTAGCCTCCGGCTCCTCCAGCGCCTGCTCCACTACCTGCGGCGGCAGCGGCGGCGGCAGCTGCGGCTGCCGCTTCTGCTGCTGCTGCGGCTGCGGCTGCAGCGCCAGCGCCAGCTCCTGCTCCACCTGCTGCACCTGAACCAGCTCCTGCTCCTGCACCAGCACCGGAACCTGCTCCTGCTCCGGAACCTGCTCCAGCGCCCGCACCTGAACCGGATCCTGCACCTGAACCAGCACCAGCACCAGCTCCGGCTGCGGCTCCTGCTCCACCTGCTCCTGCACCTGATCCAGCTCCTGCTCCGGCACCCGATCCAGCACCGGCGCCTGAACCGGCACCTGCTCCGGCTCCTCCGCCACCTACGTAGACGACACTTGCACCACCGTATCCACCTGCACCACCGGCTCCGCCAGCACCACCAGCACCAGCGCTTGCTAAACCTCCGTAGGGTCCGTAAGCTCCGACTCGTCCAGCACCAGCGCCACTACCTGCGGCGGCAGCAGCTGCGGCTGCTGCTTGTGCTGCTGCCGCAGCGGCGGCTGCAGCGCCAGCGTCAGCACCTGCTCCTGCTCCACCAGCTGCACCTGAGCCAGCTCCTGTTCCTGCACCAGCAACGGAAGCTGCTCCAACGCCCGCACCTACACTGGCTGCTATAGCACTAGCTTTAGCATTTGCCTGTGAAACTTTCTTCCGTTTACCTGGAACTTTTTTAATGACTACATCTTCTTCATAAATAACTTCATGTCCTGATGCGTCAGTTTCCACGACGAAAGTTCGTACAATTTTATCTTCTCCGGAATCACTGTTTACCATAGTACTTCCATCTTTTTCGAACTTTTTTCTTGTTGTTTTTTTTTCAAACATTGTACCATTACTATCTGTTTGATATTCGTCAGTGTCTGCTAAGTCTGTTTCTCTAAATGAACCTTGGTTTTTTTTCCAATCTTCATACCAATCCGCCTTTGCTGTTGCATATTGCTGTAAAATGGTAAACTTGCTTGTTTAATTTTCTTAAGTATACATGTGGAGATAATACTGGTTATGTGAAAGAAATCAGCATTATAATGTTTCATCTTTAGGACAATATAAAATTGTAAATGATGCATTGCATACGAATTACCACGAAAATAGATTTATATTGATGCATGTTTATATGAAGATTTTACATTTTAATGAGACAATTTTTTTTTCCAATTTTCAATATTATTAACAGTTCTACAACGCTGACCTATTTTTTCCCAGATTCTAACTTAGTCCTATAGAGTTTAATTTTATATGCCAAAATGTTTCCTAATTATTGAATTACCAAATTTTTCTAATACTAATAAGTCCTTTAGAAAAAATATACTTTAAACTCAGAAACCTAAAATACGAGGGGCGGCTGATAAGTCCGCGGCCCAAGATACTTAGCGATGACTCATTATTTCACAACTATTACCACTAATTGCGACTCTTCTTGTTAGTATAAATATAGCTTCCTTTCGTTATTAAAGTCATTAACAAATTATCTGTCGAAGCACAAACGTCATCATGTCAGCCAAATCGTCAAATCTCAGTAATATTGAACATCGCAATCAAATAAAGTACTTCGTAAAGAAAGGAAACGCCCAAAGAAATTTTTGAAGACATGTTATCAGTTCTTCAGGAATCTGCGCCTTCGTATACGATGGTCAAAAATGGCTCGCTTATTTCAACAAGGACGAGAGCTGTGAAGATGATCCTCGCCCAGGGCGTCCTGTGACGGTAGTGACGGAGGAAATGTTCGAAAAATCGAAAAATTGGGCACTGGCCGACCGAAGAATAAAATTATGGCGGTGATAGCAGAGTTGCAGATTAGTAAAGAACGAGTTGTAGAAATTATACACGAGCATATGAATGAGAAAAATCAGTGCGCGTTGGGTACCAAATGCTAACGCCGTTTGACAAGCAGCGGCGACTTCAGACAAGTAAGGATTTTTGAGTTAGTCGGGGATAATATAGACGAAATCTGCGACCGAATTGTAAACTGTGGATAAAACCTGGGTTCGTCAATACGATCCGGAATCTAAACAGGAGTCCATGCAATGGACGAAAAGGGAAAGGCCGCCGAAGAAATTCAAGGTTCAAAGTCGGCATCGAAGCATATGGCGACAATTTTGGGTAGTGAAGGTGTTTTACTAATTGATTACGCCAAGGGGATACTATGAATGGCCAATATTACGCGAATTTATTGGCTCAGGCACGAGAGGCAGTCGTACAGAAGCGACGTGGGAAGTTATCGCGCGGAGTGCTGTTTTTACAAGACAATTCATCTGTCCACACGGCGCGGGTTTCGAGGCAGGCCCTGAAGGACACGGGCTTCTTGGAAATTGACCACCCACCCTACAGCCCAGATCTAGCTCCCAGCGACTATTTCCTTTTTTCCAATTTAAAAAAGGAGTTATGTGGTCGTAGATTTGTTGATGACAATCAAATGAAGATGGCTGTAAAAAGCCATTTTGACTGCAAAGAAAAGGAATATTTTTGGGGCAGTTTGAAGGCGTTATACACCAGATGTGAAAAATGTATTTCGCTTGAGGGAGACTATATTGAAAAATAAAAATAAAATACTCGTACTTTTCTTTCATTTAATGCCTTAGGCCGCGGACTTATCAGCCGCCCCTGGTAATATTTATGGAGAGCAATGTACTTTTCTATCGGCATTAAAATCACTTAACACTTTCATTAAATATATAATAAATTTACATACAATTGTACTTCAAGTACCGTAGAGAATTTGAAAACCCACTAATTTAAGAACATTTTCAATGGATTTCTTAAACATTTAGTCGATTGGATATAATTTTCATTAATGATATATCTTAAATCAATCAAATGTTATATATTACACTATTGATCTCTTATAAGTATGTTATACTAGTTTTTTGTAATATATTTTTTTTATAAAAACAAGAACTCACCTGCAAAGCGCAGCACAGGATCACGAAGGTCAGAGCTCTCATCTTGAGAGTTGGAACTCCACTGATGTGGTCTATTCGGTTTCTCGAAGCTTTTATACCAAAATTCGGCTTAGGATGTGACGCAAATTCTTCAAATAGACTTGAACGTTTACAGTTCAACCAAATATTTGTTCCGACCGGACTATTAGAAACCTTTTGTTTAGTTCATAGTAAACAACTTCACAAAAGACTATTATTGTAGGATTAATTGAGATATTCAGCCCGAGTGTAGTGAATACAATTTAATTTACCCATATTGTTACATTGTCTATGTTGTTCTTATTTCTAAGTCGTAATAAATTTATTATTGACCATTTTTATTCCCAATATTATCATCACACATTTTAACGTTACTAAAAGTTAGCGTTTTATATAGCTAGTCAAACCTATAAAAGTCCGTTACGAGCACTTTGGTAGTTTGGGAATTTATCCCTACTTATCTGTTCTATAAAACTAAAACGGTGTTCTCAATCTATCCCTGTTAACGATTGCGCCAGCATCAGATTAACATCGAAACGCCAAGTGCGAGTCGCGACGTTATCACATCAGCTCTTGGTGAAAATTAGCAACACTTTTTTTTCACGACTACTTTACGCTTCCAATAGGAATTTTAAGACTTCAGATTTCCGTTTAAATAAGTGAAATGTTATATTCCGTACTTTTTCAAGATTTTATGCTCAGTTTCGACGACAAAGGGGAATATCTCATATTACTGTATATTTTGAAGTAGGTATTTTAAAAAAATAAATTTATTATATGTAATATAAAAATTAATAAATATAAAAAAAAGTTTCTTTTATAAATCCGACCCTTTATATACCAAATGATAATTAAACAGATTCATTTTTAATTTTCAAAAGGTCTCTCGAAATTGAACTCTGAAATTAGAATATATCTATGCTACGTGTTCGTGATTGGATAGCATAACTGCATGAAAATGCAACTTTTTCGTTCAGTAAAAAATACGTTATAATAGGACAGGTGGGCTCGAAAGTGATCCTACAAAGGTTCCGAGTTTTCGTAGGGTGTACAGAACTATAATTAATACATTGTAAACTTTTAGCATACATTCCTCTAAAGCATCCAAGAAACATTATTGCTATTACTGATACTGAAGGACGGTCGATACAGATTCGAAATGCGGTGGCAACGATTATATTTTATTCGTTATCCAAAACTACATAAGTACAAATATTGCTAAGCATTTAAGGCAGATAATAGTCTATAGTCGTATTAGATTTATAGTCAAAAAATATTGCTTACTAAATACACGAATTGTATTTGTTGTAAACATTTTTCAATAAAAATCTGTTCGTTTATTTTGTTGCTTTCAATTATTTGCTTTTAATGTGACATGTGATAAATTAATTTTTTTGCTTAGATCTATAAGTCTTTGATGGCGGTTTGAACGAAATTCGAGAAAAGATTGATAAGGACTCTTGGAGAATTAAGTAAAAATGTTATTTGTTCTATGGTTAAACATATAGGATTAACATATTGTATGTACGTTCTCGTGATTAAATATATACATTATATGCACAAAACGCCACAAAATCTCCCCGACTACATTGTATGCCTAGCTGAAAACCCTGTAACGACAGCCGCTCATATATGATTTAGACATTCGTTGAATAAGGAATTTACAAAGTTTGTTTTGAAAATGAAGATTAATATTTAAACATCAATTTAAAAATTAAGAACTGCGTACTTAAGCGTTTTTGAAAAATCAATCGCAGAAGGTAACTAAAATTCTTTATGCTTATTTTATTCTCGCTGAGCACGTAAGGGATGTTGAGGGACATCCAATAAATAATGAAAGTTATTTACTCGAGTCGCGTTTCATTATTCAACTTACTCAGGCATCAGTTAATATAACACTACATCGTTAAATTTTATGATATCGGATCAAATAAGTAAGTACAAGAATTAGTTAGTCAACAATTTTTTTTTCTTTTCGATAAATGAGGCCCGATATGTGATTGAAGTGCAATGTGATTGTGTTTCTTTTTTTTATTTTAATGCTACCCAACGTAAATATAACAGACATCAGATTTTTTTTCATTGAATAATAACATTAGGATATTTATAACAAAAAAAAAGTTAATCAATTATTAAATAATTACAGCATCTTATAAACGATTTCTCAAAATTGCAGAATAAAAATAATTGTTCACACAAAATTATGAATTTCCTAATACCTGCTATTGGCAGTCTTATTTTTATTACAAGATCATCGTAGTGCAAAATTTTGCTTTCTTACTGCAGCAATCCACTTTGGTTTATTTTCCACTTTGCAACTAGAGATTTATAAAATTTACATTTATCTTTTTTACTAATAGGTTTTCGGTTCATAACACAGCAATTCCGCCGATTCATTTTATTTTTATATTCTAATTAAAAAAAAAATACAAATATATTTGATGAACCGACAATTTAAAACAACCTCCTAAAACGTCAAAATTGTTGGTTGCGAACGCTAACATAAATTTGGTATACCCCATCATGACTTCGCACGTAATTTTGATAACAAATCATAGCAGAAAACAACAACCAAGCAAAACAAATCAACAAACAAGAATTTATAAATCTTTAAATTCAGAGAAACCTTATCAGCACCGCTAATAATTAAATGTATAGCCACGACTTTTTAAAATTTTAAGTTTAGACTTAAGCTACCGTAGTATCAATGTCCTGTCCTAATTAGGCACGTAGTTATCTTCAAGGTAATAATCCAGTTCTCGACCACAGTCAACACTGTCAAAACCGTATTGCCGCTCGAGATACTTGCAGATATTCACCGTGACAGATTTATGGAAAAGTGGACACAGGCTTATAGAATATTTACTGAGAAAAAAAAATGGGCTGACAAATTAACAACGAAAGCTTTTTCAACTTTTTATCATTACAAGTAAAATGCATTTTGCTGATGCTGCAAAGTGAACTTTCTCCGCGAGCGATAAGTTTTTTTTATCGTTAAATGTTTTCAGTACCTACAGTAGATTGTACGACAATGTTCAAAAAGCTTTGACGAGACGACGACTTTCGGTTCAGCCAGCAGGCCAATGTATGAATTGGTCTTATCACAAAGTTGTGTCAAAAAAAATCGAGTCGCTATTTATATATATATATATAACCGTTATTGATCAGACAGTCCTGTGTAACAAAATTAAAACTGACAATGTGAAAAAATCATTTGTTTAAAATGACAATGTACTGTAGCGTAGAAACGAGAGGCTTGTGTCAATAGCGTGCGTGTTCACTCACCCGCGGATATTTGGCGTGATCGAACGAGTGCGTTTGTATTTTATTAAAAGTCTTTAAAATAGATGAAACAAATAAGCATGTTAAAGGTTTTCTAGAAGAAAACGCAACTGGACAGTTGGTCCAGGATATTCTATGTAAGTACTCCATTATTTATTAATTTATGTCAGGTATTAATTTATGTCAGGTATTAATATAGTATTGTACTAAGTCGTCGTATGGTACGGCAGTCGACAATCAAATTGCTTTAGAAAGCATATGATAATATATTTAGAATTTTAAAATCGAAATTTTCTTTTTAAGTGAAATTGATACTCAAACTTCCTATTTCCTTTTCTCGTGTTTTATAAATTAATTATTAATAGAATACTGTTCATTCTAGAATATATTTTTGGTTTAAATTATAAAATTTAAAACATAATCCTTAATGAAGTTTTATATTTAATGTATTAAAATTAGATGATTTGTTAGTTTATATAATTTATTAATATGAATAATTTTTTGTTTTATAAGATTTTAAATAAATTTTCTTTAAGCTATACAAGGTATTATTTTCTTACTGATTAACCAGTTTTAACTGGTTTTCTTCTTCTTTCTTTAAAGACAGAGGAAAAAAGAAAAAGGTAGTAAGAGTTGCACCTTAGGAATTTATGATTAAACTTTTGGTTGGAGAGGGGCTTTGTATGGCAGTTTAGGATTATCGAAAGTTTGAGTGTTTCTAGATATACTTGTCGAAATCTTTTCAAAATATACTTCAAACTATAAATTAAATATAATTTGAAGTCTTTCACTAAATATTATTGCAGTAAAAAAAACCATTAAAATTATATTTTGTTGGAAGTCAATTACTCTGTAGATCGGATGTTCGGATGACAAAAAATAACGCTTGAACTACTTGACGAAATGAGCTGTTTTTTTTTTACTATGTCCGGAAACTCTTAAGTAATAAGGCTATTGAATATGAAGGTTGAAAAATTCTTCAATTTTCTACAATAAACATTTAAGCTCAATGAGTTATGCTGTTAAAAAACTACAGCAATATAGCACCCCGTTGAAATTAAGAAGGCGCTTTACAAGCAGGCGCAACGCCTCAACGGAAGACGTTAAATAACTAACGAATCCGGATATTAAAAAAAATATATTATAGTATAATTAATTTTATAATAAACTAATTATATTACCCTAAATACAGCAGCTATGAAGAAATTTTGTAATACAAAATTTTTAGTACTGAAATGTTTTGTATTATAGTACATTTACATTTTACAGAGACGTAGTTGATTATCGATATTTCATACAACATTTGCGTTTAGATAGATTATTTTTTAACAGATTTGAGTTGAATAGAAAAAATTGCATTAGACTTTTTTTTATAGAATTATTTTTTCATAGACATATATTTTATATAAAAACTTTTACGTAGATATATATTACAAAGAAATGTGTCGCATAGAGATCGGTGCATAGATCGGTGTTTTCGTATCCGTTTGTTGCAGTTTACGGGAGGAATACCTACTTGGCGCTGATTGTATTATTGCAGTAAAAGAATTGATTAAAAAAATATTTTGGTAAACGACATTTTTTTTTACTTTTCTGTCATAAATTATTTGTCTAGCCACTCTACGTTGTAATCTAATTTATAATGTGTTAAAAAATGATTGTTTTAACAAGTACGATTCAGAAGAGGTGCATTTTTGAATTTTTTTATTGGTTTTTTTTATATCAAAAAAAAGGAAAGATAACATAAACGTAAGACAATGGAGAGTTTTTAGTCTAAATAAATAAATAAAAAAAAAGAAATATTGATAATATATTTTTTCAGGTGCTCTAAACACATCTTGCGACAAACGCACCGTCCCTAGCAGGCATCGCCATCACCGACTACCTTTCGATAATAATTACTGTCGTCTGCATATGAAACATTTCTCGCTAATGAGATAAATATAATAATAATATGTTAATTTCTAAGCGTATAATATGGATTAAATTTCTGCAAGAAAACTGTTATACCAATTTGACCTATATTTTAAGTTTATAAAAACATGTAATCTTTAAAATTCGAATTGGTTTGCGATTTACTTGAACAATAAAATCATGTTTGAAGATTATAAATGTACTGATGTGGGTTAAATAAATTTTCTAGTTTCGGAATTTGAACATTTATATTTTTAACTTATATCTGTGTATATATGATGAAAACGCTGGGAGTCTCTTACATTGAAAATAAATGAAAAAATGTATATGTATAGAATTGGAGACCCTCAGAATCGATAGCAAAACAAGTTTCAAGAGATTTTGAAATTTTACATCTATCTTTCTGATTTTCTAATTGTTCATTTATACGCGCATCACGTGCAATGATAGAATGGATTTGTATGCGAATTTTATAAACAGGCTAAAGGAATCTCCGGCACGGTTACAGGCTATTGAAATTTTATAATTAAAATGGGGTAAAATGAGGGGTTGAACATTGTACTAGATCTTCTTGAATCCATGAACTAAAAGCTTGAAAATGAGTAAGCGTATACTAGATGGAAAATTGACGACATTATCAAAATCTCTAAGAGGGTGAAAAAAATGATGGAAAAAAATAAGAATTAATTTTATATAAATAAAGTTCATTCGAATTCAATACACATGAAATCGCGGGCAAAAGCTATATACCTAGTCCACTATACTTGAATGCATAAATCTCGTGTTTACTTTTTTAATCTTAAATCTTGAAATTATTTTATTGTATACTTTTAATTTTTTTTCATGTAATAACTTTTTGTCTACACATATTTAAACAATTACAGCTAATCGGTACTATATCAAGCTATGACTTTCAATACAGTTATTACCAATCGATTAGTGATGAGATTGAAAAAGAAATTAAGTTTATAAGTTAAATAGGTTTAGATACCCTCAATCAGAATGGAAAAGTGCTGTAAAATTGGTTTCTGCGTAAGCAAAAGTGCATCGATCATTATGGCGAATATTTTTAAAAGCAATAAAACCATATTAAACGACAGAGGATTGTTTTTTTTTGATATTCTGGACACACAAACAGCAGCCCCGATACTAAAGTAAAATACACTACTAACAAATAATATTTCATAATTGTTTAATCAAAATTTATAGCTTAAATTCAAAGGCATATTAATTTATCTTGTGATACAAAAAAAAAGGCTTTAAAAAATTGCAACATAAATGAATCAAAACAACCACAAAAGAATCATAAATTACATTTTTTTTTCTAAACTGTGGTAAGTAAATATTTAATTTTTATGTATATGCAGTGACACTGTTCTAAATAAAAATAGCATGAAAAATGGCAAAAAGTATCTTATCAAGTGTTTTCGTATTTCTAATGGTAATAAATAACATTATTTTTATTTTATTAATACTATTCATATCATTTGAATTTTAGCGCAAGAGCAATTTATACATGTAATAAAACATTAAAACCCAATGTATCAGTACATTGAAGGTATGTATAGAAAATCGAACGGGAACCATAAAAGAAAGGTAATAAAATGAAAAAAAATATTAAATTTTTTGTCTGTCTGTCTGATTACTCACATTTCTGAAACTACTGAATAGATTACGGTTTTCACATTAGATTAAGCTTGACTTGCAGCAGAATGTGGGCTTTATTTCATCAGATCTGAGGAAAAAAGTTTCCTCGGATAGAAAGGAGGTCATACGTATTGATGAAAAACAACAACTTCTAGGTTTATAATATATCAAGAACCAATCTCATTTTATTAGCTATTTAATTGATACAAAATTTGTCAAAACTGTTATCAGAATAAAAAAAATAGAATTGACAGATCACTAAACAAAAAATTATAAGAATATTTTAAATAAGATAAATAAATAACGAGTGTCCTGTATATTCAAGACATACATATTTTCCATTTGTTTCCAATGTTTAATTCTTTGACTAGTCTTCTCAGAAAGTCATCATAAGCCTCACTTTTTATTAAAAAAACAATTTATTCAGTAAATTAACTTAACTCTGTCACAAATTCTTCTTTTAAAGATAGATGTTATCGGCGTTAGAACACTTGTGTAAATGATGCTTTTATTTCACAAATAAAAGAAAATGTTTGCATTGGTTCTTTATGGTCTTAGTTTTTTATCACTTTATGAATTCCTTGTGCAATAAAAATTTCATTTTCTTGTGCCCATTGGATTCATAGGTTTTAAAAATTTCCCAGCAGAATTTCTTTTAACATAAATGATGACATGATGAAGAAAATACAAGCCGACGTCACATAATTTTATTTGAGTTTCTATATGAAGCAAAAAACCCAAAAAAAAAAAAATCATTTTAACAATTTAAAAATTGTAACCACTAAGGTAGAGCCGTTATTAAAAATTCATAAAAAAAAATCTTAAATTTATCTTAACAAATACTGAATATCTGGGTTTTAACTCCTAACAATTTATGTTCGACCATAATGCACTAGTTCAATTTAAAATCATAACTTGTTACCTGTATAAGAATACATTTCCTTGTATATGTATACATTTTTTATAAACATCATAAACATATTATAAAAACATATAATTTAAAGTTTTTAAACTAAATTTTAATAATAAACTATATTTCAATAACCTTATGGAAGGGTCTTTCATACACCTATATGATATAAAACTCAATGTCTCTCCATCTGTTTGTTAAGGTCATTTTCATGTGAGTATGACTTACCCTATTTACACGATTTATTAAGTAATAGCTATATATTCTGTAATGTAATGAAATAAGCAGTGATGATAATTGTCATTCAAATTAGTAAAAAAGATGCTTTTGTAGTGCTCAAACAAGCTCTTAAAGTAGATCATTGAAACTGTTTCACATACAAAGAAATTATGCCAATATATGGGAAGATGTGCAAATACTTAAAAATTAGTAAAAAAAAAATAAGCAATCGATTGGTGTCACAACTTGGCCTTAAGTAATCAATTTTCTTTTTAATTAACAACGTCTTAAGATCTTACCAAGTACATACATCATACAATGTGTTCTCTAGCCACTACACATTTCCTGCTATACTAGAATTCAATTCATCTGTCAATTGTTTTACATTCTTACATTCTATTCCCAAATTTGGTCATTCAGCTTGTTGGCTGACCACACTCAACATTTTTAAATCCTAACACAACACAATCCTTTCTGACATTACTAAAATTGGTATGACAATACAACTAAGAACAACACATAACAAACGTGAAGAATATGATATAAAAATTGACTTAAAGTTACATGAGTACACCAATAAATTTAAAATTTTATGAAATTCTTAATAGCTAAATAATTATAATAGCACGCCTAAACTTAATCTAAATAGACTATTTTAAATTAAAATAACTACACCTTACAAACTACAAACATTATATGCAAAAAAATATATAAGAATTAGTATATGTAATAAGATAAAAGCATTAGTCAGGGTTCTGGCCAAGGTTTCATAAAATCGATGGAACTGAGTGTTTTATTAGGACTTTCTATAATACTATGAAGTTTTGCTGTTTCATTACGATCTTTACCTTGGCCTTTACCACCTCTTAAGGAACTAAATACATTGGTATCAATTTAGAATGAGCCCTGAATTGTGTCCTTTGATAGTACCACTTACCTGATAGTTCTTGCTTTGATTTCTACTTTTACTGTAAGTCCTTTTATCTTCATCATGAATTTTTAAAATCAAAATTTTCTTTTCAATTAATATGATCTTCACTATTTTTTAGGCTGCTGACATGCTTGTATCAGTTACAAGCTTCTTCAAAGCATACCTTCATAAACAAAGACACAACGATCCTATGGACTCTCTCTACTTGACCCTTTCCTCGTGAAACTACCATTATTGTAGTTACATGATAAATATTTTCACCTTCATAGTATTTCTTGAATCATCACTAGAGAATGCTGTGCCTCTATCAGTTACAAACCTTAGGGGTTTCCAAAGCTTTGCTGATGAAGTTGAGCCTGAGTTTGTCTAGAGTTACTTTACTAGTCAAGTCGTTATTGGAAAAATTCATACAAAGTTTGTAAAAATGTAGATGACAGTTGATATGTGATTATATTATACTTTCTTCATTATGGTGAGCGGAGTTGATACTAGTATTTTTTCTTTGTCTATAGGGTTTAGGAATCCATGCTTGTCGTCCTTCTTTGATGCAATACATAGTATGCAAATTTAAATGCAATCTATTATTTTTAGTTGTTTATTAAATAAACTTCATTAATTAAATTGAGCATCTTTTTCCCAAAATGACCAATGCTGTGAGGTCTGTAAATTTTTCAAGGCAAAAGGATTTGCATTAAAAAATTTCAAAATAGTCTTCAGCCTTTCATCACTTTCTTGTGCTCTTTGAATACATTCATACAATTGCCTTATTATTCCTATAAAAGGATTTGAGCTTGACTTAAAAAGTCTACTTGTCTCATTTTCATTCCAAATTGGTACTCTACAGTCTTGTAGTAGCAGTACCTATCGTGCTATTCTTGTGATCAAATCTTTCTTCCTTAGTCATTTCAAAGGCTGCACTAAGTGAAGATTTTCAAAGGTAAGAATTTATGAAATTTCTTTACACCATGAACCGCTACTAGTTCTTCTAATTAATAACTCGAATATTTTTTCTCACTCTTTGATGGTTTAAGACTCAAACAGTAAACAGGGTGCATCTCACCTTTATCAGAACTTCTTTGGATCTATATGTCTGCATAGGCATACATGGATCCATCTATATATAGTCCTGTAAAATAATCTGAATTAAAGATCTTCATTATGGAAATTCCACATAGTTTTTGTATCAGAATATGGAATGCTCTTTTTTCAACTTCAGGAAATTCAAAATTTTGTTTCTTGCGCAACAGATTTGTTAATGGTGCAACAAGTGATTCGAGGTTATTTATGTAGTTCCTGAAATATGAAGAAAGCCCTCTAAATAAAGTTGTTTAAGCATCTATGGTTTATGGAAATTGTTCACTCTTTTAATTTTATAATCACTTTATGTCATCATTCTATTTTCTATTAAGTGATCTTGTACAAACACAATTCATCTCTTGTAGTTAAGAACTCACATTTTTTTCACTTAATCTCAAGCCCAAATTGCTTGCCACTTTCAAAACCTCTTGAAGTCATTCTACATCTGCCTCATAGTCACCAGAAAAAACCAACAAATAAAGAGAAACTTCGTTAATTACTAAGCCGTAAAACTTATGTTAATGTCGCAAATGAAATATTTGCGACAAATTGTTAATCCAGAGCTTTAAAAATTCAAATTGTCTAAATGCTATTACAAAAGAGGTGCATTATATATTCTTTTTTGATGTTCAGATGGAAAAATGTTGTCTTTAGTTTGAGTTTATTAAAAACTTTAACATGTACTAGTTTATCAAAATAATCTTCGATACAGGAACAGAAAATCACAACCAGACTTTCACCATTTCGCTGATTCTACAATAGTCTAAGCATACCCTTACAACTTTTCTATCCTTCTTTTTCATCAACACAGAATAAACATATACTAAAAAGTAAGTTTTATTATACTACTATTGATACTCATCTATTTGTTTTTCAACTTTTTTGGTTTCGATCAAAGTTAATCTTGATTATTGAGCAACGAGTATTTCGATAATGAATATAATTAATTTTCATATAAATACATACTTACTGCTTGTCTTCTTATTAGCTGTTCACTATTTCGTCTAGCTTATTCCGAATTCGTGAATCAAACACAAAGTAGATAATCTCCTTAACCATACTACAATTTTTTGCAATAAATTAATATTTTGTGGTATTACCGTGATTGATCCCCATTATTTAGAACTAAAAAAACTTATGCCCTAATAGCAATCCATGAAGTATGACACGATCCAGTAAGAAATGTAACTTGATTGGTAATCAAACTGAACTGACGTTCTAAGCTTTCCAAGTTCGATCTCAGCTAGATCGGGTATTTTGACATTTTCTTTGACAAAACTAGTTACATTCAAACTGAAGAACAGTTCTAACGTAATTGAATTAAAAATCACTTCCACTGACAGCCAAAAATATACACTTCCCGTAAACTCTAATAATTCAAGTTTTTGTTATCATTCATTTTATTATTGACGGTTCAATTTTTCCATACAAGAGATTCAGTCGCCGGCAAAAGGCGAGAACAGCATTTCTCGTTCTCGTGATTCCATAATTTATCGTAATTACCGCCATCTTGCGTCATTGCTTCACCGATTTTTTCCGGTTCGATGAAAAGTTACAGTTGCTTACCACATCGGCGCCACTAAAACGAAACTGTTTTATCGACAAATTTGAATCGCACCGCTCGTTTTCGCGTTCACGAACTTTGCACTAGGATCCAACATTTTAATCCTTTACCGCGGTGTGGACATTTGATGGATGTTCATTAAAATTTGACCACACCTAAAATATCGTATTTCTCGCGTATTACGATTCATGTTTCGATGAATCGCATTTCCTCCATTTATTTTTATACTTTTTTCAGCGTAAATGTTTCGTATATTTTAAGTATTCCCTTCAAGTCACTACGAGAAGTCGCACCATATTGCATAATTTTGTTGTTTTCGTGGTCCATTATTCCATCAATGATGTATTGAATGGTTACATAGTCAGCCAGTTTGCCGTATTTACCGATCTCCAGCATATACCTGCCTACATATAAAAAGTTTGATTTTTAGGGTTCCCTAGTCAACAAGGAACCCTTCTAGTTTCCCCATGTCTGTCCGTCTACCTGTCCTTGTCTTAGCTCAAAAAGTCTTATTACTAAAAAGCTGTAATTTTTTATGGTATACCATGAATACATATTCATAACGCCGATTAAGGTGGGATTAATTCTTGAACAAAAATTTTTAGATTAGTTAATCTAAAATCATTTCCATTTTCCGTATAGGGGAGTTCCCCTATACGGAAAATGGAAATGATTTTTGATTCTCGTCTACACAAGCTTTGGATCCTATGGTTGGATAGCTCATTCAAAAACATTGCGGGTCTTTGAAAACCGTTTTTCAATTTAGGGACCCGTTTGCGAAATATTAAAATTTAAAATACAAATTTATGTTAAACTCAAACGTCCCCCCTTGCACACCAGCTTCAATGTTATTTTTGAATATGTGAAAAATATTACAGCAATAGCATGCACATAATAAAATTACAAGGAAAACTGGGAAGGCTTTAAAAGTTAACGAGTTCGTAGTAATAGTCGACATAATATACTTGGAAGAAGTAAAAAGCAAGATTTCGTATAAGTTTCTTTGAAAATAATTTAGCGAATACAGACTCTTTCATCCATCTTATGCTTTATTTGAATCAGTGATACGTGGCGGCTAGTAAGTTTAGAATTCTACTACTATGATTAGTAAAGTGACCAACTATTTTTCGTTCAAAAAGAGTATACTTTGCAAGTATATCCATCTCTTTTCACAAATATAATTTTGACGTTGTTAGAAAAAGAGATCTGTAGATCTATCTATCACTCCAGGTACTAGTACGGCCTCTCAATTGTGCCGGAAGCGGAAGCCATACATGCGCGCAAAATTCAAATCACTGACAAACTCGTGTCTGGGATTTGCCCTGTCCTCTGACGTGCCGGAAACGGCAACATTTACCAAATATTCAACGATACCAAAAGTAATAATTAATAATATAAACTTGGACCGCAGTGGTTAGTTAGCCTTTTTTCAAATACCATTTAAAAGAACTACGAAAAAAGTAAATGAAAAACAATTAATTAAATGTAGAAAAAATATTGTCCACGGGGTTCTGGAACTACAGTGCTGTGATGATCCCGATGAGTTATACAACTCGATGTTTCATCTAATGAAAAGGGATATGATAATATTTTTCAAAGAAAGAATATTAAAATAAATAAGTCGTTACCTTTTGATGATTGGGTAACAGTGGGAATATACAATAGTAGAAAGATATTATATGGCTTTTATGACGTATAACAAAAGTGAAAATTTTGCTAAGCATTACGTCAAAAATTACTCAAAACTTTCAAACGTGTATGTGCTAAAGCCAAAACCATCTACTTTTAAAATTAAAATAAAAAAAAACGGAATGAAAACAACTTGATGTGTCTTAAATAATTAACAGGATAAAATTGAAGGCCGTGACCTTCATTTTCTTTAATTTTTTTCCCTCTTGCGCCGAGGAGGAGGTAAAAAATGCATAACGCACACCCGCACGCCCGTGCACGCGGGTAGTATGGGGCTGAAACCCACTAAGAACTTCCCCCTGAAGTTGGAATAATTTGGTCGGCAATGCTATATAGCTGGACTTCTATAGCTTCACTGAACGCGGCCGGACGACACTTGGGGGTGTCGACGGCGCGTGACATCCCCTATGGGCGATTCCTTAAGGGATCGCCTCGGCATAGGAATCCTTGGATACCGACATAGATCGGGTGTGACCTTCATTTGCAGTTTAAGAGATAGGTGACAAAATTATGAAAAATTTCATCGACATTGCTAATCTATTTTAAATAAAATTGGTTGCCTGTAAAGTCGGTATACGGGCGAAAGTTTTACGTGACAACGACTTTGAGTGGTAAAATCATTTTAATGTGAATATTCATTCGTATAGTAGGAAGAAGGATGAAATAATAGTAACAATTTAAAACATTTATTTATACAAAGAATTATATTTAAAACATTAATTTATACAAAGAATCTCGCACTGAATTTCATATTAACAAAATTTTATTTTTACCTTTACACATACATACGTATTTATATACAAATATACATACAAAGACATGAACCGGTGTGTATGCCTATCTCTCTCACTCTCTCTCTCTCGCTCTGTCTCTCTCGCTCTTAGGCGGGCTAACTGTGCTCGAGTGGAAGGGACGCGTGCCTTTCACTTTTTATGTCTGTCTCTCTCGCTCTTAGGCGGGCTAACCATGCCCGAGTGGAAGGGACGCGTGCCTCTCACTCGCTCTCATTGTGAGCGCATAACGTGAGCGGAGCGTAACGCAGTTTCTTGAAGTATCACCCGGCAAACCAATTTATAAGACGTTGTCACGTCAAAATTCTTTACTGCCATTCCAATATCAACAACCACATTTTCCTCTCTTGCTGAATCACTACTGAAGAAGAACATTCCGCGCAGTGGCATTAATTTTGAATTGTAATATGTAAATTAAAATCAGGTTAATAAGGCATTTAAGTCATTAGAAATAAAAATAACTGCTGACCTCTATGGTTTGTCAGTTAAAATTGTAAACTCTATCCTGATCGCGCCACACTTGACATTTGACTTTGATAGTTGTCTGGGTGGTGGCGTGTTTCTCGAAATGATGAAATAAAGCTAAATCATCTTTGTATTTAAAAAAGATAACAGATTAAATCCCACCAACTTTACACCTATAGTATAACCTTCTACCGAAATTTAGTAAGCTATTTGAAAAATCGATTTTAAATCAGTGTTTATCACATTTTTATAGTAACAATTCGATCGGTGTGTATGCAGATACAAGACTTGTCTCATCTGCTTTTTAACTAAGATAACGGATTTGCATCTAAATAATGTTCATATTTTTCTATACATTTTTCATTGAATTCGTTTACAATTGTTGACATAGAATTAAAGAAAAGACAAGCATCAATAAAAGGCAAAATAACTCAATTTGGTAATTATTATAATACCTTAAAAATATTCTACCCTGAGTAATCTTTGAATTATTGAATCGAAATAAGACTCATTAAAATATTGAGAATATTAAACATAATTCTTTCATAAATTTAGCAAATCCCTGTCAGCGAGTAGCTGGTGCATGCCTGTCACCATACAGAACAACGCACGAAAATGTGCCACTGTGACATTATTCACTAAAGTGTCGCAACGGCGTAAAATAGGAACGCGGGGGAGAAGAAGGAAAGGTCGGGGACTGTTGAACCTGCGCATTAGATCATTCGCAGGCAATTCAAAGCGGCAAAGTTTCGCGGCTTTAGATGTGAAACACAAAAAATACAACAAGGTTGGAAATGCCAAAGAGGCGTGATCCAATGCTCTTTATAGTAAAAACCGTAGTCTCTACTTCTCGGCTGACATCAAACATTACACTGTAACCGGTTGCCTCGATTGCTTCGTAATTTTCACTGTTACTGAAATAACCATGCGTTTTTATTTTATTTATATTATTCTACTACTACTTCTATTCTATTACTATTCATTTAAAAAAAAAATATCATCTTGTTCTATTTTTACTCATAAACATAAAATTAGGTAATTTTATTTCATTTTTTTAGATGAATGAACCTTAATAGATAAGAAGGTACGGAGTTTTAGTCTTATATTTGACATTTAGATGTTGGCAAATCTATTTTCTATTCATATATTACTGTCACTATGTCACCGAAATAAAATTGATGTTTTTCACGCGAATTTCGATACATCGCACACGGAAATGAAAATGATTTCAGAGAAGCCCAACGATACACATTCATGAAGCGAGCAGTTTGAAAAACAATATGACGAGCTCGTGTCAGCGTCTCACCACGTCTTCTTCGATGCCAAGACGCCTCAACGCCACCGCGGCGGAAGCATTGATGAGGACTCCGTGACACCAGCTCCCGAAAGGATCAAATGAGACAATCGATCAGATCAAATAAACATTCTTATGTTAATGTAACTCAATTATGTTAAATGATGTTAATATTCGATCTACCTCAATATAACGGCAGTCATCTGAACTGGTTTTTTACCGATCATACACATAAAGAAACTTCTCGATGACTATATTGAGCTTCATTATTTCGCCCCTCCTTTGAAGGGCCTTAATTATTCGAGGCTTAGGGCTTAAGGGTGAAAATTATCAAAAAGTATTCAAATCACTATGCAAAAGCTGTATGATAAGGAACGATTACTTGTCAACATCATGTGCATGCTTTATTCGATCTAGAATGGATTCACATTCGGAAGACATCGAGCAAATCTATTCGTTGGTTTATTAATGTCACAAACAAAAACCTTCAAGCAATAATCACATTAAAGCAACCGACTCAATAGTGGGACAATTCAATAATTTATATGATATCTTCTAAGTTAGATTCGTTAAGATTCGAAAGTGGGAAAATACAAATTCGGTGTCGGTTCTATTTATTTAAAAAATATATAATATTTCTAAGTGATAAGGCAGATGTACTAAAACTTCAGAAGATTAAATACCTCGTAGACAGAATGTTAACACAAAGGAGACCCATTTTGTATGGATCGTGGGCCTAATAATGGCTATAAATGGCAGTCATATGGAAAAAGGAGAAAGACAGTGGCACTCCGGGAGTGACGACAGAAGTGAAAACTTAAAAATACGGGTGTATTTTTTGAATCATCAGGAAATATTTTATTGTGCAGAAATATTTCTAAATGAAATGTTTTTTTATTCATTATTATAAACTACTACTACCAAAATTATATTACAATTTTCATTCAATGCTCTAATGTATATGAAAAATAATGCATATAATTTAACATATAAAAATTGCAATCTATTGCTTAAAACTTTAATTTACAAATACATTAAATATGCAATTTAATTAAGTGGTATTCTTTGAAATGAATATCAAAAAAAAACTTATGAATTTTCATCTACAATTTGTACAACTCTACCATCTTAATAATTATCATCATCACTAATATCATTATATTCTAAGACTGAAACTATAAGTTTGAGGTAACTAGAATAGGAAATAAACAATTTTAATTCGAATCTATTTAAATATCTTATAAAGAGGGCCTCAAAATTATACAAACTACCATTTGGCCGAATTTAATGATCCTAGCTTTAGTAAAAAGATAATGGTGTCGGTAAGGCGAGTTCAATGGTTTTTTCTCATCTTGAAAAATGCTCAACGAGATCAACGTGTCTAAAAAAGTTTTAATTTAAAAAAATGTATAATATATAGAAATATTTTTCAAACGTTTTATGACCCGGAGAAGAATGATATAATGAAATAACTTTTAAGTACACGTGATACATTTTATTATAATAGCAGTACTACTCATCACATCCTTTTTTTATTACAAAAAAAATTCAAGCTTGCACCAATCGCAACATTTAACACTCTTATCTTAATTGACCTGTAACGTAATCAGAACTTCAGTAAACATTAATAACATTTTTTTCTAAAGAATGACATAAGCAATATTAAAACTACTGTTTTTGGGGTATCACTATTTAATGTAATAATATACCTGTCTTTTTGTCCATTTAAAATGCATTGAAATAAATCATTCAATAATATTTATTTGTTCTTTTTATCACTTTTATGTTCATTGTTGTTTCTGTCACCTGTGATTTTACATTAAAATAAATTATATCCTACCTAGTACAGTAATAGTGATAATATTACTCTAAAAAACGGACTTAATAGCGAGTCGTATCACTACCTATATGTTATTCTAATAAGGTGACCAACTGTACTCATTTATTGAGTTTTGTACTCTTTTTTTTTGCGTACTCTTTTCAAATCCTGTACTCTGAAAGTACTCATTTGAATAATTTTATACTCATTTGTATTTCAAAAATATTTTTTTAGATTATTTAAATTTTATTAATTAGATATTAAAAATTATTTTGACAGTGATTTAAATTTCACACTGGAAAGATAAATAGATACTACAGACCTCCACTCCGAAGAAAAATATATTTTTAAAAGAAAATAAAGCTTTTGTCGTTTTTTCTTCTTTTTTTTTCACCTATGAAATACTTGTATAGTGTACTCTTTTTGAACAAAAAATAGTTGGTTACCTTATATTCTAAGCAGTTAACAAAAGTAATCCTACTGTACAGAGATACTCTGTGGCACTTAAGCACATGCTAGTAGTTACAGATGTAGTGATTACAAGCAGCGATTGTCAATATTGTCAACAGGAGTGACTTGACTAATTGACTTGTTAGTTGTATTACGTAAAATTGATAGTTTTAAAAATAATTTCCCAGTCTCTAAAAATGTAAGAGAGCCCGCATTTTCATCACCTCAATAAATATTATTTTTTCTATATTTGTTATATTCTCAGTTTCTCAGCCACATTTAAGCCTATTTTGCCGGTTTCTTTTACCTTCTCGAGACTAAAAAAAACTTTCATGTTGCCATAAATGTTCACAATAAATCATCTTTAAAATCATGTCTAATGTGTGCTAAAATTTTATTTATTATTTAGTTTTTTTTTTATATAGTAAGTTTTTAAGAATTTAACAATATATTCACGCATTCACAGATAAAATAATTCTGTGGCCAAAATAATAAGATGTTTCAATTGGGTCAAGTCTAAACTGTCTTCTAAAAACAAAGTCTTTATCAGAGAAAAACAAAACAAGGACAAAAACAGAGAATAATGAAAAATTGCAATATTTTAAAATAATTATGCAAGTATACTTGTTAAAACTGAAAACAAAAATTTACTTGCAACTTTTTTAATGCCCTTGTCTTATGAAATATTATTTTCAGTAAATACATATCTGTCTTAATTTAAATATAATATCTTGTTTTGGCCTAAAATATATAACCTAATCGTGGTATGGCATTTTCATTTTTTAAATTACGAAGAGAAAACATGCACATAGGCCATAAATGGAGTTCATAAACCTTTTCCGAAAAATACGATGTGATTTATTAACTATTTACGTTATTTCGAATTGAATATTACAGCTGAATATAATATTATTATCATTTATATGTAGATTCCCATTCATTTTACTTATTTGAAGACAATACGCTCTCTGGTCAAGACATTTTAATCTTATACTTATACAGATACCTTGCAGAAAGAAACTTCGTCCAAATAAATTATCACTTGCTATAAGACAATATTCAAAAATATTCTTAGTTTTTAGGTGACAGTAACATTTTCGTATCATCGAGAAGTCAAAAATATTTTCGATGTTTATCTCACTCCAAGAACCAACATGGTTTCAGTTGATTGACACTCCAAGGATATTTCTGATGGGATTAGACTCCAAGAATATTGAATATTAGATACATATATCTTCATACATGTATCTAATATTTATAAATAAATAACCATCATATTATATAAAGTGACCATACGTCCCGTTTTGAACGGGACTGTCCCTTTTCTCGGTCACCTGCCCCGTTGTCCCCAAATAAAGCACCGGGACGCAAAATAGTCCCGTTTTCCGAAACCGCGCGAAAATTTAAAATTATATAGCTCGTGAGACACGCGCGGGCGGGGAATCACAGACCGTCGCGTCGTCGACGATCGGTGATTCCCGCCCGCGCACGTTGTCGGTTACCTAGCAACGTAACGCGGGAAGAGAGGAGCATTTATTTGGTTATTAGACTAGCCACGCATGCACACAGACTTATCGATATTGTTTTGTTTTGCGTAATGTTCGTGAAATAGTTTAGTGATAAACTGGTAACTAATTAGAAGTTTTCTGTTGTTTTGGAATTTAACCTGTAGTTATGCCGAAACGCAAGTGTTCATTTAATGTCAACTTACAAGCAAAATACCCATTTATTAAGCAAATTAATACTTCCTCGGATGTCAGATGTGAAAAGTGTCGCACAGAGTTTAGTGTTTCCCATAGTGGTGCTGGTGATATTGAACAGCATTTGAAGTCTGAAAAACATAAAATGCCGATCGTGCCGCTGCTTCCAGTTCTTCAATGTTGAACTTTTCAAAATTCAAACACGCCATCTTCAAAGGATTTGGATATTGCTGCAGAAGGCGTCTGGGCTTATCACACTATACAAGAAAACCACAGCTTTCGTTCCAATGATTGTGCGTCGAAGTTAATCCAGTCATGTTTTGATCCGAAATTCGCATGCGCGTACAAAACAGAAGCTATTGTAGTAAATGTTTTGGCGCGTACAGCAATCGACAATTTAAAGATGATCTTAATAAGTCCAATTGTATTACAATTTTAAATGACGCTTCAAACCACGGTAACAAGAAAATATATCCTTTTGTAGTGCGCTTTTTTCAACCTTACGAAGGTGTGCAAGTAAAAATTTTAGATCTTCAAGAGCAACCAGGTGAAACTTCTGATATCATTGTTGATTATTTACAGCAAGTATTGACAGATAATAATTTGACAAAAAAAGTCGTGGCATTTTGTGGCGACAATACTAATGTCAATTTTGGGGGTGTAGCTAGGCGAGGAACTAATAATGTATTAGCAAAATTACAATCATCTCTGAAAAACCGTTGATAGGTATTGGATGTGGAGCCCATATAATTCACAATGCAATAAAATCTGCTGCAGATGGTCTACCTTTAGATTATGAAAGCATTATTGTAAAATATATTCATTTTTTATATTTACACGGTTCGAGTTGAAGCTTTAAAGGAGTTTTGCGCTGAAGCTGAAATAGAACATCACCAAATGCTCGGCTACAGTAAAACCAGGTGGCTTGCGCTTATGCCTGCCTTGGAGAGAGTTTTAAAATGTACCAGCCGTTAAAAGACTATTTTTAAGCATTGAAAAATGTCCCAAATTGTTAAAAGACTTTTGAAGACCCACATCAGAATTATGGCTTTATTTTTGCACGCTCAATCTGCAAGTTTTCACCACGCGGTATTGAAGGTTGAAGGTCAGACTGTGTCGGCAATTGAGGCTGCAAAAGAAATTAATCATCTCAAAGACAATTTGGCTCAGAAACAGATCAACCAGTTTCTTCCATTTACTGTTCGTAATTTAATTGAGAAATTAAAGATAATGGCACTAATATTGATGAAGATTTTGTGAAAAATATGGCTACAGAATTTTATAAAACAAGCCGTGAATATCTGGAACAGTGGACTTGCTTTCTTACTAAAGAAATGAATATATTTCATTGGGCAGATTTAAGAAAAGTTCCTGCATGGGAAGATATTCAAAAGCGCTGGATGTATTGATTCAAAGGGATATATTCACTGTAATAAAGATACAGAAGTATTTGACGAATTCACGTTAATTTCAAGGTACGTCACTTCCCAAAAAATAACCGAATGGGATAATTTAAAAGTCTCCACAGAAACTCGTTGGGTGGAAGTATTCAAACACTTTCGAACCCACAATCTTCAACATGAAAATTTTTGTATTTTAATTGAATATATTTTATGTCTACCTGGTACAAATGCTCCAGTAGAAAGAGTCTTTTCTCTTATGAATAAATTGTGGACGTCTGAAAAAAATCACTTACAGGTTCCAGTTCTGAAAGCGATGTTGATAACTAAGGTCAATATAAAAAAAACCTGCCAAGAATTTTATTCTTATTTAAAATCATCACCAACTTTATTAAAGCAAATTTGTTCCTCTGACAAATATAAATACAATTAAAAAAAATATGTTGCATATAATTTAATTATTACTGTCAGAGGAACTTTGCTTTAATAAAGCTGGTGAACTGGTGATTGATTTTTATTTTTCCCAACTTGTTATCATAAAAATAATTATAATCAATATGAATATAATAATAGTGAATACTAATTGCATTAAGTTACACTTTTTCTAAATAAAAAAAATTAAAAAATTGTGTTTATTTTCATTGTTAACCTGCTAACTGAGGTATAAAAACTTATGTCCCGTTTTGAGTTAAAAAATAAATGGTCAGTTTAATCATA
Organism: Eumeta japonica; assembly: GCA_005406025.1. Lineage (NCBI taxonomy): Eukaryota > Metazoa > Arthropoda > Insecta > Lepidoptera > Psychidae > Eumeta > Eumeta japonica. Next base: position 77,735 of record BGZK01001644.1, on the reverse strand, counting down.
TATGACCTTCTGTAATCAAGAGATAGAAGAATATATGATGGTTATTTCCCGTGGCATTTATTCTCATTGACGTTGCCATATAAAAAAAGAAACACAATTTTATTGGTAAAGTCAACTAAGAATTATCAATAAGTTCATGTGGGACTCAAGAATCAAGCTTTTTTGAAAATCGAGCTTTTTTCAAATGGTTGAAAACTGTTTTGTAGTCAATCCCCAGCTCTTCAGCTATTGTTGTAAGAATTAAAATGCCGATCTTGTTTTACTTTTTCCAAAATGGCATCGACTTTATTCGTAACAGATCGAACAGAGTGAGGTTCATCTTTGACATAAAAATTACCGGACTCAAAACGCGTGAACCAGTTTTATGCCACTCTTTCTGACACTGCATTAGGTCATTAAGCCACCATTTTCAATTTTTATTTTTATTATTTCAAAAAATCATTTATTTAATGGTATTAACACTAGCTAGATACAAATAGCACAACCAAAGAGATTTCATTGCAAATTTTGCAAATTATTACTTAAGAAATACCAAAAAAATTTTTTTCCTACCCTAATATATTAAGGCATTTAATGTCTGCATTGCTATGTATTATTTATATTTATGATTGAGACAAGTGTATGGTTTAAACTATTAATTGTTTACTAGTTCTATATACAGGCAGGGACGTGCACAAAAATTCAGACAGGGTATGCAAAGCTGAAAAAAACTTGCCAGTTTCAGCATTGTTTCTGTTATGCAAGGTATAAAGATATTTACCGTCGTGTCGGTTGCTCACCAACTACAGCAGTACTGAAACTAGTAAGTTTTTTTTTGTTTTGCATACCCTGTCTGAATCTATGCATGCACCTCTGTACAGGTATTTCACAGCTATATAGGATTCTATACCACATTAAATAAATAAATAAATCTAGATAAGTAAGCACAATTTTCTTCTTTCTGTATATTTCATATTTCTTTACATATATTACATTTGAGTATGTGTTTTTCAAAAGCATTCAAAGAAATTTTTTTTAATCATAGTAATTAACTGGGGGAAGAAGTGTACAGAAATGGAAAGTGTGACGGACCGGGCGCACGCGTATGGAACGCTTATCGGTTCGTTTTTATTGTTCGGTTGACTATTTTGCAGGAGCAGCGCCTCGCTAACTTAGGTCGTCGAAATAAAACCTTTATCACTAGATGTCTATAAAAGTGCAGAGCTTAACTTCCGATATGCCGATACGTATGCTACATGCTATAATAGACTGCAGACTAGGCGCAGTATTGGGGTAGTGCAGGCTGAATGCAACATGTAGCTGCATTCTTATACTATTTCTTGCAATTTCCGGATTCGTCCTTCAGAGAGCTACTAATTAAACGGGTCAAATTTAGACCAATTAAATCGAAGCGGCCCGGATATTAAAATCTGTCATTGATCGGAAGCTATACCGTCAGAACAGCTATGCTATTTTTTGACATCGATTCCGAGATGTACCGTAACGAGCGCTACTAACTGGTGCATCTCGTCTCTTGATCGTCTACATCCTTTTATTAGCGCAGGAGCGAGTTGAAGTAGTACTTCTTCTTGCTCAGGCATATTCTCACGAAATATCACCGTCTCCGCCGGTTAACTGTTGGGGATTGCATCTAATTGCATTGCATTACATTGGGATCATTCCATTGGGGAAGGCATTCTAATATTTTATTAATATACTTACTGTTGACGATGAGATAATAAATACACAAAGTGATTCGAAGTATCACTTTGAATCATTTTCACACTGAAAGGAAGATTAAACAGATAAAATAAAGTTTTTGTAAGAGAAGAAATAGAAAGGTTAGTTTTAAATACATAATATGTAAGCAATGGATGTTTTATACGCGCTATAAATACAGTTGAATAGTAAGCATGAGTTTATTTGTATTAGGTAAATTTTTGCCTGGTCTAAAGTTGATGTAAGAGTGTGAATATGTGGTTGTACTTTACAAAATATCTCAAACTTTCTTACAAAATAAAATTATTTTAGTAGTCACAACTATTACCCTACCATATTCCATCTCTATAATTTGCAGCACAAAGGTGTGTCTTTCTAAATTTTTTACATATTCAGTAATGACTGTAAAAATTCTATAAATAAGTTGGATACTTATTTCTATAAATTATTCTAGATATTAGGTACTAATTTAGATGAATATTCCATCTTAAAAGTGTTTCAGGTAAATTATTATTGTCAAATAAACAAACAATGTAATTGTGCGTAACATTATCGAATGTTGTCATAATTGCTACAGTTTAACAATAACTAGGTGCATTATAACTGTAGATAGGACGTCTGTCTTTCTCTATTCTTACGTATTAATCTATCGCAGTCAAAACTTATGTTTCATATGAGTATAAAACATTACTAAAATACGTATTTTTTTGCAGTGATTTGGGAGCATCGAGGAAAAAACTAGTCCAGTAGAATAAAGCAGCAGCTAAAAACATTTCGCCATATACAAAATGGCGAAAGTAGGTGATACCTATAATTGTCTCTGTTTTAACTCGATCTCTTTTACGATGAAACAAGTTATACTGGGAATTATTCTATGAGACAAAACTAGAAATGTAGAAAGCCACAGAGGAAACAGAAACAGTAAGTTGAAGCGGCAACGGGCACACCACACCCTTTGTAGCACTGATAACCGCTGAGGAAGAAAGATCTTCGAGTGGCGGCTGCGAACTGGTTGTCGCATCATGGAATGACTTCCTGCTGAATGGACTGATGACCTAGCGGACCACCACTGATTTATCAAGTGGCCTACGCCCATATAGTGCGGATAACTAATGGAAATAATTACGTCCAGCAGTGGATGTTCAGTGCCCGAAACAATATAATTAATATTTTTAGTTATTTATTGTAGTAATATCTAAACAAGATATCGAATCTTTAACATTTAAAGTTTAAAATATATTATTCTATTCAAAATATATAATTGTAGCATTAATTGTGGTAGGTAAATATAATTATGATAGGTACGCATTTATATATTGAGTTATCAATATTAATTTATTGTAATATTTTTAGGATTAATAAAGTGAAACTGCAAATTATTTGATTATTCTGTAAAAATTTATTTTCAGTTCCGTCGCAATTTATTACATACATAGAGTTTATTCACATTACAAAAAAAAATGTACATACCCTAAAAATGACTGTAAAAAACTTATCGTAGTGCAAGATAAAAGTGATTTTAGGTACCATTAAAATTTAATTACAACTTGTTTAGATTACATCACATACCTATATGTTTGTTTTTATATTTAATTTATGTAAAAATTATTACAATATAATAAAATAATATTATTTGTTTTTTGATAATGTTATATAATAATTCTTCCTAATACAACTTACACAGAAAAAAAAGATTTCTGTAGCCAAGACAATACGATTTTTTAATTTGCCAAGAGAAAATTGTCTTCTTTAAAACAGAAACATAATTTCTTAAATGAAAAATTTGGAAATTTCTTGGAATATCATTCTTAAACTAACATGATTGCTTCCTCTGGAAACGAAAATATTCTTGTAACAAAATTCATCAAGAATCGCATTTCATGAAAATATTGTTTTCGAATGAAAACGATGATCTTGATTTCAATATAATATCTTATTTTCATTTAAAAATATGAAAATGTCTTGATATAGCAATTTCATATTTCTAGAATTTTAAATGGAATTGAAACAACAATATGTATATTGTCGACATACAAAAAAATACGAATTATTTTATACGAAAACATTGTTGACACGAAATCATTGTTAATCAAATTATATTTTTGGATCAATGAAAAATCAAGAATATTTTCGATACGTGTCTTACTTAAAAAAAATATTTTACTTCAATGAGATTCCAAGAATATTTATAATTTATTATCATAATCAGAGAAGGCCACATTCAAAGAGTAATTTGAAGCGACCTTATTATTTTTGATGTTGCCATATTTAAAACAAATACTATTTTATTGTTATATTTGACAATGATATATCCATTTGTAATCTCTAATCATAAACCATCATATAAGATGGGAATCAGATTTACGTTTTCTTACTCGCTGATACTCTTACTACATTTATGCCTCCAACTGCAATTATTTGTCATATTTAATTAGATTATTTTGTACACTATTTTTCTATTTTTACATAGTAGGGTTTTTAATAATTTTATAATAGTTTTTTTTGTTACGTATACATCGAAATATTTGAAACTCTTTTTTTGCTATTTCTATAGGTGGGGGGGGGGGGGGGTAAAATCATACACTTAAGTCTCTAACTTGCGCTTCTTTATTCTACTCAACACGTTACACGAAGTTATTATATCACACGAAACATTAAGTGCGGGTAATGAGGATACCGGGCATATCCCCTGGTGGAAATTGCTCTCTCCTGGCCACTTTCTTCACGTTGAGTACACTCTTAACAAGAGATGTTTAGTTTTGCGAATACTTTAATCTACAACAGGTGTTGAAATACCTTTTTTAAATAAAAGATATCTAATGTCTACTCGATAATTTACATTACAAATCTATTTAATAGTTTCATAACAATATTTCAATTTCAAGCACTTAACAGATTTTAAGCAAAAAATAATTTAAAATCAGATTATTTGAATTATTCCAATAACTTTCGATGTGTTATTTAAGTGACGTAGGTTTGTGATGATTTACAATAAACTCTTTAAACCCAAAAACTGTAATGAAACCAATTTCTGTCGCATTGAAAAGAAATTATAAGGAAGATTTAAACATGTCATAATGTGCAATATTAAGTAGCTCAATTGTTATAATGATACTATTATACGAATATTGTTCGTATACTGGCAACATCTGATCTCGTACAAATTATTGAAGTAACCGCCTAAAGTTTGTATAGATCTATTGGTGCGTTAATTTAATTTGTGGTCGCGTTTTTCGCCAATTTGAGTTTTTTAGTGTTTTGTAAGTATGTTATAGTATTTATTCAAGTACGTTACTTTATGCGAAAGTTTTTTCATTAGTACCTATAAGACCCTAATAAGGATGAGTGAGATAGAAACTTTTCTAAGCACAATTCCTAGTATGCCAGTTGTGAAGGCGTTTAAAGGTGAGTTAATATGAATCCCATACGTTTGTCCTAATAAGTACTTGCTAAAGCACTATTTTTATTAGGTGACCTCTTAGAAAAAGTAAATATTTTCAATAAAATCTCTGTTTTAATGCCTATATAAATACACTTAGCAACTGTCCAAGCAATTTTAAAGTAGTAAGTATATAATATATTTTTATTTTGATAAGTATATCATCAATAGACAAATTTTTAGTTAAAATTATGTTAAATAATCATTTTCTAATTGAAAGTAAATATTGTAATTATATATACACAATTTTATTAAGTAAGTTATTGCATTGAATCAGCTAATATATAGATAGTGTTAGTTACAGACAACGGCATCAGCACTAGTAATTTTAAAAATCTTAATGATGAATATTTGATGAAATTATGCCCTCACATAAGAGTTAAAATTTTATTAAAACAAGCTATACAAAGTTCTTTGGATTCCGAAGTAAGCATCTGTTTTAAGTTTGTTAATAAATTTAGTTATAGATGACCTCTTGCTTGATAGCAATCAGTTGTTTTCCTCCTGTCTTTAACATGAATTTATAATCATGCAATGTTATGAACTATGATATTGCATATTTAACACTTTAGCTGGTAGCGAATCACTTGTATATGGGCAGATAGTTGTAATGTTTTTTAAGAAAGAAATAAATAAACCAAACTGAAAACTACTATTAAATTATAAATTTCAAAACTGTACTGATGTTTCAGGCTGACACTTTAACATAGAGTACTGTGTCTCAAGACTTGATAAATAAAGCACACAATAACAGCTTGCTGATATCCTTATCATTATTCGAAGATCGGTGCCCTTTCCCAGAATTTGATTTGCAGACTCTCTTAAGTACATCACTATTAGAAAATAGTATTATAATACATAACAAAGCCTATTGGTCACTCTATAATAAGAGGCAAAATATATTGACTGATATTATAATAAGACACCTATTTACTTGTTTAGTCAATCAGTAAGTAATAAATTTTCACTTATACATAAGAACCTAATTGCAATTAAAATTTGTCCCACTATTAAACCAATGAAATGATTGATGTACAGGTTAATGTAATTATTGTTAATTTACTTAATTGTTTAATTTTTTACAGCAGAATAACCTTTGAGGAATGTAACATTATTGGTGCAAAAATTGTAACATTATTTCCACAGGAAAACATTGCAATTTATTTTACAAAGCCAATAATAAAAAATGATTCCAAAACAGGAAATTCAGTATTTGCAAAAGGCAAATTAGTGGATAAAGTCTGCAACTTATTATATATCTCAAGGAAGAGAAAACGAAAGTTATCAAATAATGACACAAGAAATTCTGTAATATAAAACAAAAATACAGAAGACATCAGATTTAGGTTTTTTTTTAATATTTTATGAATCTTAGACATATCATTATTATTATTAGTCTTAGATATGTATGATATGGTTAAAGAAAACATTCAATATCAGTAGTCTATTTTAAGTATAAAATATATATTCCATTGTTATATTTCAGTGATTAAATTATATATATATTTCAATCATTTACATGTATAATTTTTAATTGATTTCCAGATCTATACAAGGAACAATTATCATTTTTAAACAATAATAATGAAACATGGGAAGAGATATTAAAAAAATGGGATAGGAAATATGAAGTATAGAGAAATTTCGAGGGGAAAAGCATGGCAGAATTTCTTGCTAAATTCAAAATCTTAAAAGACTTAAGGAGTGAAATATTGGTGAGACAAACTTAACAGTCATAATTGAGAACTTTAATATTTCATTACTGTAGCGACTGTCTTTATTTTTGCTTGTTTTTGCTCAAATAAATTACACATATGTTAAATTCCATAAAACTGAAAAGTCAATAAAATGATTCATGAAAATTTTTCTACACTGGCATGACAGCGATGTGATTCATGATATAATTGACATGTAAAGTGACCTTTACGTGTCCATTATAATATGCAGGTGCATTAAAAAAAACCTTTTAAATATTATTTATTGATACTTTTACACAATCACAATTTGTTCAATATTAAGGCGACACTACTAATATGTTTATTGACTTCTTATTTAAGTAATTGATGATTGATACTCTTAACATTATTCTAGTTTCAACATGATTTGATTTGAAAAAAAATGTATCCTGGACGAGAATTTAATTTATATGTAAAGTGGAATTCTTTTTTCAAGAACTTATTAGACTTAAAAGGAAGAGAGGTGAATGACAATTAGTGTCAGATTTATGTTTACTTATTAAAAGGATTGGCTAATGATGGTAAGATTGGTTGCATATTTATATAAAAACACTAGCTGTCCGGCCTGCTTTGCTGGGTAATTTTTATTTATAAATAAAAAGGCGAAGTATTTACGGAATTCGAAAAATGAGTAGCCTAGAACATCCACAAATCATTCCGCATCGAATGGTCCCAGTCCCATGTCTATACGTTTAGTACATAGTTTTTACGTGATTGGCAAACAAAGACAACCTATTTTCTTTATATATGTATTGATTTTTGCAGTTCAATATTGGACTAAATGTTATTGTGTGAGATATAATGACATTTTTTTTTCCATAATTGAACTGTAATTATTTTTAGATAATAAAACCCTACTATAATTTATTATATTTGGATATGTAGTACAACCGAAAGGAAGATTGAATAGAAAAATTAAATTTTCTACTATAGAGGCAATAGAAGGGATTATTGTTCAAGTAGAGATAATCAATGCACAATATATTGATTCAAATAACCACAGGTATAGTTGAAAGAATTATAAATTTATGTCTGGTACACTTTTTTATTGGGGTTAAGGTTGATTTAAGGTGTGCACATGTGGTTGTTTATGTATTTGATGTGCTGTATGTATGATAATAGGATAGAAAGTGTACTTGTATTGTGTGCATTTATTGATATACTAATACTTACCATTTGAGATATCCTAAATTATTAATAAAATTATAACAAAAATAATATATATATAAAATTAGTCATTACAGAGACTAACTTTCTTTTTTCATAGCGGGAAGTCAAAATAAATGCATGATTCTAGTACTTTGTAGTATGGTTTACTGCAGATAAACATTATATGTTTATTAGATTAGCAAAAGTTTTATAGTGGGTATATAAAATTAAGAATAAATCAACAGTTTGTGCATTATGTCAACTCCATTAACAGTCCCAATACTTTATTAGTTTTTGACGTGAGGTGAAAACATTAAAACTGTATATAGGGTATATATTCATTCTTTTCTAAACTAATTTGATGTATCAACTTGTCTTAGTAAGAACTCACATTCTCATATAAGTTTATGACATTATTTAAACATGTTTTCTTTGCAGTGACCTGAAACCATTGCACAAATAATCATAGAACAAAAAAAAGAAAGCAGCGTCGAGAAATCAAACAGTTCAGCCGTATTTATTAATTGTGGACGATATCACCAACCCTATTCATTTGTTTATTGTTATAGATGAGATAAAATATCAATTTTTATCAGCAATTAAGGTTTTGGATGTATTGTTTAAAATATAGCATGTTTTTAATGCGACATGTCCTCCTCAATCACAACATTTGTATTCACACAAAGGAACAAATCATTTTGTAAAAAGCAGTTTTCAAATCTAAATCAATTTATCACACATTTATAGTACACTCACAAATAAGAAAATATTATACATGTCCTATAAATGATTGTAAAATAATGTATCATAGTAGAAGCGCTTTCAGGTATCATTTAAAATTAAATCATGAATTGTTTAATGAAACAAAGATTCAAAATCAACATTATATAATTATTCAGAGTATGAATATTGAACCCGAGGAAACCATCTGCAATAGTTCAATAGCAAACCAAGGCTCAATTCAAATGCAAATTGAGTCCAAAGTTAGCATAAATAATGTAACAGACAATTACATGATGTTTGAAAAGACACTATATTCTTATGTACAAGAATTCTTATCTTTATTACCTACACAAGGATTTAAGCTTACCAAGAGTTACTATTCAAAGATTGGTACAATATGTAAAATCTTTCAATATTGAACATATGTAAAATAATGAAATTAAATTTGTGTAACTCCATTAAACCTGACATAATTTTAATTGAAAAAATATTTGCGTTGTTAGAAAATTGCTTTTTACAAATAAACACAGATTATAAGCTTTGCAAATGTATGAATAGTACTGGCAAATTTATTAAACCTGTACATTCAAATAGGAATAACTAAAGTTCGAAAAAAGGTTAGAGGAAAAATTACTTTAAACTTAAAAAAATATTGTTATACCACTAAGGGATATCCTAAAAATTTTTTTACAGATACCGGACGTATTAAATACTATACTTACATACCAAAATAATCTTTTACACAATTCTGAGGCTAATGTTATGAAAAATATAAATGGCTCTGTATGGCAAAATATTATCTTTCAAAATTATTGTATATGTTTACCAATTATACACTGATGATTTTGAGTGCAGTAATCCTTTAGGGAGTTATACAGGTCATCATAAAGTTTGTGCAGTTTATGCTTCTATAGCCACTCTTCCACCTGAATATATAAACTAATTAGAAAATATTTTTTTGGTTATGCTATTAAACCGAAATATCACTTTTTGACATACTATGTCAGTATTATTAAATAAATAGGCCCTCATATTTTTGTATCAGCTTTCAAATTTGAGGTAAAATATAAAAAATCAAAAGATATATCACAATCAATAACTTCTAGGAAAAATTTGCCACTTTCAATTGAAAAACTGTCACAAATATTTCAAAAACAGGACTTCCAGATTTAATATCTTATTGTAAAAAGATGTTACTTTTGATACTTATACTTTACATAGTCATTGTCAATTAAACTGTACTTATTTTAGTGTCTCTTGGTATAAAATTAATGGTATTATTTATAAAATCAACAACCTTTACCCTTATGGAGGAAATGATCATAATCAACAAACAATTTTTGGTTGTAAAAAATGTTATTCTTGAAACTGAGAACAATATAAATGTTATATTTTTTGGAAACAAATGAAATGTTCAACGTTATTCTAACTATTATAAAGCATATGTTGTTGTAGAAACTAATATTAAAGAAACAATAATGTTAAATGATTGTTATTCTCTTATGCGTACAGTAATATATAAGGTTACAAATATTTCATATGTTGATAGAATCAATGTTAATTTTCAATTAATTGATCGAATAATCTTATTTCGAGATGTTAACAATTTGAAATGGGAATTAGCCTCTTTCAAATAGAGTAATTGCACATAATCCTAAAGACTGAAATACTTAGTTCAAGACTAAATAGACAATGTTCAAGAAATTATGTTTCTTGATTGAACATTGGAGAAAATACCTTCAAGAAGATTTTATTCAAGATAACTAAACATTTCTTAAATTAAGAATCTATTAAATTTTATTTCGAATTAAAATATTGGTACAACTTCGCTCAAGACTAATAAAAAAAATATCAAAATATTAATTTTCTTGACTAAAAATTGTAGAGAAATCGTTCAAGAAAGGTTTATTTTTATTTAAGATAACTAAGCACTTCTTGAATTAAGAACAAAAACCTGCTCCGATTAAGAATATACAATTGGATTTGAATTAAGAAATCAAATTTTTCCTTGGTTCGAGAATATAATATTTTAGTACTAAAACATCTGGTGTTTTCCACACATATGAATCTAAGATTATCTTAAAGCTATTTCCTTAAGCTATTATCTTAAAGATATTTTCTTGATTATAGCATTTATTTTTTTCCGTGTAGAACACTTACCATCTGTTTTTAATGATAATGAGGATTTATAATATTTAATAGAACAATTTGTTAGAATTATTGTAGTCTTATTTATTAGATTTCGTATTTTATTTTATATGATATTATTTTAAAAATCTATAAATATTTCTGTTCTGTCATAAGTATTATTTAACATTGTTAAATTGATTCCAAGGTAGGTTTTTGTTTTGGAGTTGTCGAAACAAGAAATAGAATGTGCATATAGAATGATATATTCTTTTTGAAGTTATGTTTAGAAAATTAAATAAATCTTGCATGTGTATCATTCTATATTATATTTTAAAACCAAAATGTACTTATACTAGTAGCGAAACCCGGCGTTGCTCCGGTTAAAATATATCGTATGTTTAATGGTATAAAAAATATTTAAGGATCCATTTTGACGTCATAACATCTTATAAATGGATGAACGCCGGCTGCACGCACGAAAAAGCATGACTCATTGTCGCGTTCTGCCTGAGCCGAGAGCGCGGAACAATAGAGAAGCACGATCGGCCTAAGCGTTCGGCTTGTGACGCGTCTGTACCTTTACTGTATAATTTTAGTAGAAAAATACTTGAATTAACGAGTGCAAATAAATGTTAATTTGTTGAAAACATTGTCATTTTCAATTAACTCCTTCTTTGTATTATGCAAAATAATAGTATCACATAAAATTATTTTAACATAGATATTATAGATTTCTATTTTAAGATATTGAGAGATTTATTTGACCACTAAAGATAAGGTGTATATAGAGTTTCTCAAATTAATTACCTAACTAATTAACAAATTGAAATAATTGTAAATTAAAATAAGAAACACCTTAGTAAATGGAAAATTTATATTTTATTTACACAATTACTTATATATTATACACTTACACTTTTTATTTCTTTTTAAAATACTTGCTAAAGTAATGGAGATCGGACGTTTCGGTAAGTTCAGCTTTCGTAATAAAATAATCGGTGAATCAACTTCTAGCTTAAGATAGTGTAATAGGCATTCCTGGAACATTTAATGAATTCAAAAATTCAGTAGGGAAATTGATGCTTTGTTGTTTATCAGTCATTATAACTACTGACATGTAAATTTTCTCTTTACCCGGAATCACTTCATACTTGGATATACTTCATTTATAAGTTGTTCCGGTGTTTTAATAACAATACATAACGCATTATGATTTGGCCAGTATTTTCGTGTATTGGATAGGTGTCCTCTCCTATTTGTAAAAGTTTTTCAGAAAATTCTTGTGCTTTTGCATCTCCTGAAATTCGCGCCCTTCTGTTTATTGTTAATTTAATTATTTTTACGTGTTCCCAGATGACCGACTTCTTTAAGCAAGCGTTAACTTCATCCACCGGCGTTGATTTCAGAATAGCAGGTAGCCTTTGACGAAAATCGCCTGATAGCATTAACAATATACCTCCCAATACATTTGTGTTGTCGCGTAAATCTTAAAATGTTCTATTGAGTGCTTCTAGTGTTTTTCTACGGGTTATGTGCTTTCGTCCCATATAATGGCTTTACACTGTTTCAATATTTGTCCACGTGTTGATGATTTTGTGATGTCACATACCGTGAATTCATAGTCAGCTACATTTAATAGTTTTAAACCAGAATGCGCTGTTCCTCGACCATCCGTAGGCATTGGCGCTATCCCAGATGATGCCAGGACAAGAACAATTTCTTTATTTGCACCTATTTCTTATTATTGTTGGCTTCCACATTAACTGTGACTTAATACGAAGTCAAGGGATTCGCAGCGGCGGTTTTTAATTGTACTGCGACGTTTTGTGTTAGGAGGTCCTCTTTGACCTTCTTGGTCGCGGACTCCCTAGACATGCCCTCTGACAATGACCCGGAGTTCGCTCTCTGTAAGGATTAGTTTTGACGTTCATTTCGAAGTCAGAAACTGAGGCTGACTTCTCGGGGGAGGTCGAGGAGAAGCAGTAAGTCTCGAAATCTCGAAGAAGATTGAGGAGTACGCGCTACGTGAGAATGGCTTTCAGTCTTTTTCCGTAATCCATCGCGCCGGCAGCGAGAGTGCCCAGACGAGATGGCTAAACGCTCCCGTTGCGCACCGCGTTGAACGTTGCGACGCGACGGTCTCGTGGCACGATGGCCAGACTATAGGGAGACGAATGAAGCTAGTGTGAGGAGCGAACGCAACACGCAGGCAACACTCGATGTGACCCCACCAAAAACAAATCGCGACGCCGTGGGAACGAACGTAAACGAGCTGGTTGTTGTCACCATTAGGTAGCTTTGGCTAAAACTGAGGTTGTAGGCTCGTCACACTGTATAAAACACTGCACTTTTCGCTGTGGCTCTGCACACATCTACACACCCAACACACACTTGACTAGAAGGCGAAGGGACACCACTGTGCACTTACAGAATGCTGAGCGCGACCATTAGGAACAGAGACCGGGCGACAACTTAAGTGTAGGTGCATGCTCATGTGCTTTTATATTTTTTTTACTGCACTATTCCAATTCGTCCTTCATAGAGCACCCAATTAAACAGTTCGATTTTAGACCAATAAAATCGATACGACCTGCATTAAGAATTTGTCATCGACCGGAAAACGTACCGTCGAGACAGCTATACTATTTTCCATCATCAATTTCGGGCCGTACCGTAACGGACACCGCTATTAGGCAGCGTTGAATGACTATCGTCGGCGATCGGCGAGCCTACTGTCATGAGAACCGCCGATTTCTATATCACATGGTCGATCCTTGGAGCATTACCTAGTCTTAGTGTATGATGCATTTTAGAGGTAAAGTTCGTCTAAATTTATTCAATGTAAAATCTTTACTTTCAAAATAAAGGTACCTATATACATATTTCTATAAGTCTATACATGGATGTGCTTAAAATCAATGTCATATGTACAACGCTCGAAGTACAAAAACTCGTCTTTATAAACTATACAAACTATAACATGATATAAGTAGTATGTTCGTGTTGAATGCATATTGGGACGAACAAAAAATTTTTCGTCACGAACAGTACTTAAATTCTCTTCTGCATACACTGCACATTTCGAAGACATCTGATAAACAGCGATTAAGTCCTTTAAATTTCAATTATAGCAAATTGGCGGTAACTGTACTTTAACCTTTGACAAATTATATATATTACTTATTGTATAATAATATTATATAGTAGATATACATTATATATTACATAACATTATGGATATTACACAAATTGAAACAATCATGAACTTCAATGTCAATTGATCCATCTGATCTAGCTTGTATTACGCCTGGGCACTTCCTTAAGGATCGACCTTTGATTTCTCTGTCTTTGCTTATTTATAGTTATGCGAACCAGCATTACACCAGATATAAATTTATTTAACGACCAAGGCAGCATTTTTAGTCTTGTTGGACAAAAGACTATTTATCTATTTTGCAACAGCGTTTTCAATAGCAACTTCAAAAATACAATGTTAAGATTTGTGATCTGGTTCTTGTAATGGATAACCAACTATGACTTAAAAAAAATGGTTTCTATACTACGGGACTACTAAGGGTAGTAGTCCCGTAGTATAGAAACCATTTTTGATGCAGGGGCATCAACACTAATAAAAGTGTCATTAAATTAATTTACATTTCTAAACGATGATAGTGAGTTTAATACATATAATGACCACTCATTTTCCAATACTAGAAAACTTTGTGTGAATTACGTCGTTAATGAAATTACTTGTCTTGTGTTAAGTAATAATTAAATTTATTGTAATACTAAATAAATAAGTCAAAAGAATAAAATACATTTAATTACAAGTTCATAAGCCTATGGAATTTCCAAACTAGTTTTAAGATGTCTACTTTAATAAAAAAGTATTTGAATAGAAAAGTTCTTAAAACTTATATTCTTAGAAATCTATTACAGCTTATGAAATCTGATAAAACTGTTTAACAAAATGAAAACAACATATAAAAACGTATCTACTAGATTTTATGAACTAGGTCTTTGAAAATCACATCAAAGAAGGAATAAAATTTAAATGAAGTTAACATATTAATTAAGTAGGTACAGTTTATGTATAAAATCGAAGAAAGTTGTATTTCTTATAACCAAAGGATCTAAGAAAAAAATATGTACAAGAATAAAATGTAAAGAATTTATTGATGGCCATATATCTGATACTTTTGATCTCAGAAAAAAGAACCAGTTAGTTATTCATCTACTTTTGCAAAATATGTATGATTCTCCAATACCAATAGCACATAACAAATGAATGATTTGCAAAAATTATCAGAATACATTCCTGAGGAGTATATTTCGTTCTGCTACATTATATACGATTTGCCAGTGTTACAGTAATATAATAAATAATTAAAAAATATAATAAATATGTTTTGATTCTGTTTAAGTGCTTTTTTTACAACATTATCTTTACTAGAATATAATATTATTTGGTGTTAAAGAGGCACATGTCCATTTAATACATGATTAATTACTAAAAGTTCACTTGTCCCACAATTTTTAAGCTTTTGCTCAAAATACATAGTGACATATATTTAATTCTAAGATGAAATTTAATGCTTCTAATATACTCTAGATCTTCAATAAAAACCATAGTTATATTAGTAATTATTTTTAAATTTGATTTTATTTTAAATTTGTATTTGATTTTATTTTAAATTTGAATTTAATATTTGATTTTTTCAATTTTCTGTAAAATTATTATTGTGTTATTTATGGGTGATAAGTGCCCTTTTAGAATTTTGATATTCATATGTAACGCAGGAAATTGTTATGTCTAATGGCGGGAATTTTTATTCATTAAATTTATAAATTAATAATAAAAATTGTATAAAAAATATTTTTAATGGTTTTACCTTCCAAAAAGTATTTTGAATATTTTTTTATTAAATAAATTGTGTTATCATTAAATAAAAAAAAATATCTAAATAATTATGAAAATAATCGTCATCGAAAAATGACAAATTTCTTTTGACCGTTCAAAAGAAGGACACACATTATAAGTTTCCTATATAAAATCTTATGTCATACAAGTGAAAAAGCAAATAAATAATACAGAGTGCAAATTCACTAAGGGATACTTATTGTCCTTATCATAAAAAATGCAAATTGGCGTTGTTTTTAACAATTGATTTCAAATGTTGGAGAGAGGAGGCGCCACTATCGAGTTTCTACCCCGATTCGAAAAAATCGTAAATCCGAGCCAGGATGACGCCTCATTTGAGTAACCTTTATTAATACAGACTCTAGACATCAATAGGTAAATGCCGCATAATTGGGTTTTTTTTTTCATACAAATACAATTGTCGTATTTAACGAAAATAATTAATAATTACATAATTTTTCACAAAAAACATTTTAAACCTTTTTTAACTACATAAATTTGCTTCTTTTTCATGTATTTGCAGAATATTTAAGCAACTATTATAAAATTACTTTCATTTGCACAATTTTAATTAAATTTTGTTTTAAGTACAAATTTTCTTTTAAGAATCGCCGTTTTTCGATTGTATTCGAAATGTTATTTTATAATTATTATATTTATATTCAAATATATTAATTTATTATTCAGAATATATATATAATAGGAACTCATAATATTTGCTCTTCAACAATAAAAGTATTATGAATCACTTTCTTGAACTAAAATGTATATAGCCTTTGTTTTATATTCATTATTATTGTAAACTAACTATCAACAAATAAATAAATTTTGTAAACATTAACAAATGTACCTACTTTTATACATTTACCAAAAGCTTGGAAGGTACAGTTTATATGATGCTAACTTTCTGTATCTTTTTTAAGAAAATTTTACAATGATTTTCTTTCATTTTCACAAGAAGTTGGTAAATTAAATTTATATCTCAAAAAGATTTACAACCTATAAGATTATAATACAAATTCTATTAGAAAAAAAATAGGAGAAACGAAGGGCACTTGATCCATATTAGAGATTAGTTATAAGAAAATTACAAAAGTATTGAATGCATTACATTTTTCTTAGGTATCAATATTAGAGTCTATGGTACCCTTTAACATTTGACAGTAGCAGGGTTCCCAACTTAGGGGTTTTCCCCCCCAAATTTAGGGGGAAAAAAAGTAGGATGGGGTTTTTTAAGGGGTGTTATATTTTTAGGGGTATTTTTAGGGATTTTCATAACACTCAATATTTTTTTTTTCCAATTTCAGCAAAATACAGGTGTAATAAGCAGTATAAGTCCTGAAGTAATCCATTCTAGCATATATTGCAGATCATATTTAGTTCTATATATATCGCTTTAGCGACATCTAGTGTGATGATTGCTTAATATTAAGACTACAGAGTATAGAGATGTTTATTATTGAGAGTACAGAATAAAAGCTGCGTTTATGTTTACGACAATTAGGGGAACCTGTTGTACCTAGGACAGTTTTTTAGATATATATTTTTTATTGTGATTTGACGTACAGCACACAAATCATATTTGCATATTTTGAAATGTCAATCATTTGGGTACTCACCACCAAAATATCAGAAATGTATAATTCATACTTACATATATTTTAAAAGTTAAAAAAATGGTAAGTAGGTCAAGGTGAAATTATTTATTTATCGTTTGAAATTTATTAATTAATGATATTTTATTACTTATTAACTATTTTTCATCCATTATTCATTTTAAAAATAGTGAGTTGTTTATTTTATAAATAATAAAATTTTTTAGGAGAATCCTTAATAATTGTGGGGATTTTAGGGGTTTTTGATTGAGGCTTTAGGGAGATAAATTTTTGAGAGTTGGGAACACTGGACAGTAGAGACATTTAAAATTATTCGAATGACAGAGAATTTGGTGCTGTTTCAGGAACATAATTTTCGAAGTTTTGATTTCAATCTTTTAGGTGATTGTTTCATTGAAGTTATATGATGATTTTGAGGCTTTAGAAGTTATCAGGGATGTACTTTTTCGCTACTTTTTTAGTTTTAGTTTGAACAAAGGGTTTTGTTAAGCTGATACTCTTTTCTAATCTTCAACTTAGACACATACCGGAGACACATATTATGCTTTTATCGGAGGGACTTCATCACGGATCAACTTTCCCTTAGACATAAATAACTTAAATGTATTTTTTTTTTAGAATTCAATATGCTCAGAATATATAGAATGAGCGAAAATGCTCTGAAAAGAATACCACTAAATAAAAAAATATGAAATTAGCGGTGAAGAACGTAATTTCAGAAGGAAAAAGTATTCGAGCATTTCGTTTAATTCGCTAAAGGACTATCTTCATTTGCCAAAGTTCGTAACATTTCAGTCACGACTTTCAAAAGATGCATTAGGAAAATGTAAAATTGTACTGGCGAAATTGAGTATACACGAAATTATTGACACAAGTATTTTCTTATAAAGAATGAAAAGAATTAGTTGTCTACCTGAACATGGCAACTAAACTTTATCACAGATTGACCTCAAAATATTACAACAACTTACATATACATCAGTATGTAAATGAAAACAAAAATAATTTTCCATTTATATGGGTTGAGCTTGAGTAAGCTACCTACATGGATGGTTGTATGCATTCATGAACTGCTATAAAACTTTATTACTTCATCGCCTGAACCAGTTTTTCTAGTCAAGTTGATTTTAATTTTGTTGAGACAAAAGATGTTACTGGATATGACAACAATGATATTTTAGTTACAGGCGAATAGGTGATTGATAATTTTATTTCACCAAAAAATTGGCACGTATAAGTTGGCCGTATAATTAAAGTCTAAAGCAAAGTACAAAGTAAAATTTGTCAATATTTTTTAAGTGGTCTGTTAAACATGACGTCAGTGGAGTCACCAGATTTCAAATAGTCAATAAGTTACCTGCTCTAAAACTTAAATATTCTTCACAAAGAGTTGTTAGTATAGATTTTCAAATTTATTGAGAAAGTTTAGAATTAAGTACTAGATTGATTATGGAACCTAACACTAGTCTTTAGATTTTAGTACTTCAATTTAAAAGATAATATTATTCCATAAAAATAAATCCTCAAATTAATTTAAAAGATATTGATTTATCTAAAATTAATCATTTAGAAATATTTGTTTAGAATGGATCATATCTCACAAATAGGGGAGACACGATCCCAACAAACCAAGTCGTTCATAGGGTATTAAGGGTCCATATCTCCTAGCTGTATGAGAATTTTATATAATTTCATTCTTCTCCTTTTTATGAGCTACTCATAACATATATTCCCGTTTTACTCTTGGTCTCTAACCAAGTAAATATAATTAAATTCTAAGTGTTATTGGCAGTTCATTTTTGTAACATGACTTTTCCATACAGAAACAGAAGTTGAAAACAAAAGAGGGATCGAGTGTCTTTAAGTCCCCTTAAATTTTTACATCCGATCGGAGAGGGGGGAGCTTGGAGAGAGCGCGATCCGTTGATGACTGTGACTTATACAAGATGGACCCGATATAGATTAAAGGGTTGTATAAACAAAAGTCATGTACCGTCAGCAATGTTAACGATAGTTGCTGATTCAGACGACGATGGCCACAGACGTGTCTTGTCGCGTTACCACCAATGGCCGCTGTCAGCATACCAAATGTATACGCCTTTACAGAGAGATTTAAACTATGTAGAATGGTGAGATTCATCAACACGTCGTAAGTTTTCTCAAATTCAATCTTTAGCTCAAAAATTAACAAATCTTTCAAATTTTAACTGACCCCTGGTAGCGTATGTGTCTGTGAGACCGGGTCGTTCGACAAAATCTAATGTTTTTTTTACCGTTCATTGAATTACATTGCGATTTCGAGTAGCTTCCTTATTCCACGCCCTCTATCACCAATCTACCCTGCGACAGCGACGCGGATGCACTTTACAGTGTTTTGGTAATAACCCGGTGAGTGCATCGGCGTCACCAATTAACTAAGTCAAATGGTTATTATACATTTTTTTATTTTTCCTATTTTGTTAAAGCTGTTGTTGCTATTTATAGTATGACTATATGATTTTAAGATAAGTAAAGGCTTTGCCTGATTTGATCAATATTTTACAAGAAATATTTACGCGTTTGCCGTTCAAATTGAGAAATTTGTTTCAGCATGTCTTACAAAAGTAATCAGCAACGTTTCGAGGCTCTTTTGCAAGAAGCAATGTCTGATGAAAACGGATTACAAATGTCATATGAAAGTGAATCTGGAAACGACTTTGAACCCAAAAATTTCGACCCAATTCAAATGTAAAATTCAGAAAACAAAGAGCTTTGGCTGTTAAAGATCAGTGATTTTAGTTTTTTGGTAGAAATATTACCATTGTTAAGCTATTGGATAGCTTTTATCGCGGGGCTTTGAGCGCGGCGACCGAATCAAGAAATTATGTAACGAAAATAAAACCTAACACCTCCCACTCCGCCTACCATGTAGCTCGGCCGAGCGTTCGCTTAACGTGTATGTATATGGTACGACTGTACGAAGCTCGCACGGATCGAGACGATTTGCTCCGAAATCAGACGAATACGTAAGCAGCTGTTTGTGAGAAAGTATATAGGTGTATAGGTATCTATCATATCTTTATAATGCCACACTCACCGCATGTGCCCCGTAAATATACAAGTAGGTATATATGTATATATAGCTGTATATATGTACAACATTGAATAGCAGTTGCTGGTGAATAGCTATTCGCGTAAAATTTGTGTATAAAGTGCTTTAAATATGAATAAACAAAGTGCATTTATTAATGAAGAAAGTGATGAAAAACTTCAATTTATATCAAAAAAAAAAAAAATTCTGAATAAATAAATAAATAATTATAATTGCATAAATTAATAAAAAATGTTATGCAATAGCTTTCCCGCGGCAATTCCCGAGTGCCAAACGTTTATTTTTGGTTTTTCTCCCCGTACGAAGGGGAAGGAGGGGAAAAACCCGTTATGGGCAGTCTGTGCGCCCGGGCGCACGGGGTGTTTCGGAATCTCACGGACTAATAACCCCCTGAAACATTAAGACGCCTGCCTTTTAGCCCGTAGACTGTATGGGCTTCGTCTAAACGGCCAGAAGGAACAGAGGTGCCAATGGCACGAAGGTCATGAAACCCTTCCGGGTTACCAAGATTTAAAACCCGAAATTGACCTATAATCATTACGAAAAAAAATAACGTAACTTACTGAATTTAAAATTCTAAATTGGATTGACTATCGATAACAGGAGTTTGATTGTTAACCGTGACACTGAGCAAGTTCGGCCCCAAAGACTGTTGCTGGTCAACATGCGGTCACCCTCATGTAGTTAATGACAAACCATTTTAGCGAGTAAAACACACGAAATAACTGAAATAGCGATCGGTATCAGGAGCGTGAACCTGCGGAAGCACTCCCTAGGCGCAGAAATCGTGCGCGGGCTCGGCGTGCAGACGGTGCAGTAAACCGGAGTGAACACCAGAACGAGCGCAAACGTGGCATAACTGTCGCCATAAAATGAACACTGCGCCGCACCACAAATACTCACACACACACGGAGCCCAATACTACGGAATGCGGCTCGAAGGAACACTGACACACAGTACCCACTAATCTAAACCGGTGGTCCAGGGGATTAGACCGAAGGCGACCAATCGCGACGGCGGAACAACCGGAACTGTAGTACCAATTATGTTTCTTTATTTTATATTTTCAATGTCATAAGACAACTTAGGTTGATGTCATCGATAACATTTAAGATTGTTGCGACACCTCTTAGTTGCAAAAATATTGATAAAATACCTTACAATTTCATTGCATTCAAAGATATTGTCTAATGTTAATAAAAGAGAATTGATTTATAAAATACCTATTTCATTGACAAAAAATTATCTAAATTTATAACCTTTCCAATTAAAAGTAGCAGTAAATTACAGAAAAATTCTAAGTCAAAAACCCTGGATCGTGAAACCGGGGTCACCAACGATGCAAGTCAAATACATATGACTAATGGCGGGTTCATAACACTATTTCACCAAAGTAATCAAAGACCCATATAGTATCCGTAAAAAAATGATAGATATATCATTAAAACTAAATTAAATAAAAACAGAGATTGGATTTGCTCTTTGCTCTGTATTTAAGCAAAGACAATAACTAAGAAGAAAATTGCCACTAAAAAAATATAGAAATTATATCCCTTTCTCTAATAAAATAATAAATATTTTGATTTGAATTGGTTTATTTTACGTTCATTATGTAATTATTGAACACAATGATTATTGATTTGAATATATTTTTCAGTGAAATCATCATCCCGTGAGCTGCTGAAATTAAAGAGCTTATATAAATACAAAGTGAGAATTCAGTTCATAGCCAAAATGCGGCCCAGAAGAGAGGCACGCTAATAGATCCCATGTCTCTTCTTAAATATATTAACAGCCAAGTTTCTGAACGATTCCTAAAATTTAGGGAACACATACCTCATTTAAATATAGTTTAACGTAAGATCTGATTTTATCTACATGTAACTGTCATAAATATTTCCAAAGCCTAAATACCAAATGGATTGTCACCTAAACGATCACCTAGGCTAAATTATTACTATACATAAGTAAACCATTGATGTTTTTATGATTTAGCCTTTGTTTGATTTTGGCATCCGACTTCCTTCTGTCCCATAGTTTTTTAACGATTCTTTACTCCTGATTAGAAACGTATTAATATATTATAAACGGAATTAATATTATAAAAAAATAATTATGCATTATTAGATAAATGCTTACCGAGGAACAAAATCCGTAGAATTAAATTTGCGTACTAAATCATACCATATCAATTCCTCAACACGATTAGAAGTTGAATTAGTTTTCTTATTTAATATTGTATTTGCTTTTAGTTGTATTCAATTTAAAAATTTCATGCGTTCTTCGGCTGTGCTTGACTTTATTTATTTTAATCCGAAACGTAAAAAGATATCTAATTATCTATCAGGACAGAAAAAATATTTAAAGTTATGACGGCAACAGCCAACAAATGATTGACATACAGCTGAGAAACCCTAATTTGAAAAAAAAACAAATTGCACTAAGTTATTAGGTATATAACTTTCACTTATAAAAAAATAACCTATTCTTAAGTTTTCATTTAGAGAACATTGATAAAATTGGCTATAATAGCCATATTCATTGAAAAAGGGTTACATTATTACAGATGTAGATTTGTTTTTATTTCAATTTATCAATCGGTCAATATCTACTACAAGCATTGTCAAACTGACATTAGTATTTTGATTGACAGCCCTTTACTGTGTCCGGTGCAATTTGAATTTTGAAGTCACACAAAACAGGTTAATAAAAGTTATTATTTGTTTTCTATTATCAGTGCGGTCAATATACGGCTGACTTAAAGCTGCATTGTGATGATGAAGTCAAAAAATTCCTGATTAATCATAATGCAAAGGAACAATGAAGCTAATTGAAAACTTTGTAATTTTCCTATTAGTATGGCCGGGGATATATTGACTGAGAACTCGTAAAAATAAATTAATACTGGCCTTAAATGAATATGAAAATATGCAGTTGAATGTACTGAACTTTGAGGAGACGGGCATCTAAAACTTTGGTGAGTTTGAAGAATAGTATTTTAGAGCAATTACCAAAACTAATGAAACTATTAAGTCCTATCTGCTTAGCTTTGTATCTGTTTATAAAAGGTCTAATGTAATAGTACCTTGTTTTGATGCTAAAACATTTTATTACTTATAAACCATTCATTAAATTACTTAAATATAGCTATAACTGACAACGACACAACTTTATTACATATAGAAAAACTATTTTACCTATACAAAGTACCATATAAATAAAGCACTGTCAGTTGAGTAAACTTGCCACTAGTTAACAAATCATACATAGCGGATTTATACATTCTCGATTAAGGATATGAAAACAAAATAGGCCTTTATTGTAGTTATATCAATAAACTTCCAGATATAAATAGTATGTAAAAAGATACAGCAACCTCTATATTGACAGTTATTACTCAAATTAACCAATTGTTCATGACTTAAAAAATATAAATGAATTAGCTGATGAATGAGATTTTCTCAGGTTAAATGTCCTTTTGTGGAAACTGGAATTATATATGGGATTTAGTGGCCCTCTTCAATCTAAATGATTAGCTAACAGGTGCCTATTATTAAAGAAAGGAAGCAAATACAGTGTGACTAGAATGTATTGTACAAACAAATGAAAAGAAAAAATGGTGAATTAGATAATGCAGGCCAATGCTACTAGCCTAATGAACAGTAATATAGAATCCGTGATAAATATGTGCTATCTCTAAATATTTAGACTGTAACTCAAACAAAATGTTATACCACTATAAGTATTGATAGGAAATATTTATATTCTATAACTTCTATTACTAACTGCATAAAACTAACTCCATAAGTCAAAGTTAGAAAATATAAGATTAAGTCGTACCTGAAATTCACCAAATTGCATACTTAAACGATTGATTTGGTTACTATGAAACTGGCTTTTTTGTTATTGTGAACGGGTGGGTGTTTGAAAAAAAGAAACTAGCATTTGCATCTAATTCACATTTTTGTCTGCATATTTTTACTATTGAAGCAAATTACTAAACCGATTCTAAAAATCTCTTCATCAATAAGAAGCTTCCTGAGTAAAACGAATCATCAACATTTCCCTTTAACTTCGTCTTCATATTGTCCCACTATGCATTCTAAAAATTCTTTCACTCTTAGAAAGTTACATTATTCTTGAGTAATATTGCTCAAATTTTATTTTGATGTTAGCATTTGCTAAGTCTTGGTCCAAGTCAGAACCATGACCGATAGTGGAAATGATATTGAACACAAGATAAGGAGCAGCATTGAAAATTGAAATCGGGATCCTGAAATTCAGTATTCTGTTACTTTAATGATATTAGGACATAGTAACTTTACACTTTCTGCAGCATCACCTGGAATTTGTAGGATACTTAACTCCTTCACCAATTTACAGGAGAGGTATTGTGTTTGGGCTTATTAAAATAATCTCAATGAATAGATTATAGGTAGACTAGCTTTCGTCTGTGGCTCTGTCCTTGAATATAGATTGAATACCTTCATCTTGTGTATAGACTGATCATGATCCAGCTTGCTATCTCATTATTGATTCTGGTCCTGATCTTGCTCTTGATGCCAATTTGTCTCACTCAATTCGATCATGGTCCCGATTTTGATTCAGAATTATTATATAAAAGTATTGATAGTAAATATTTATATTCTATAACTTCTATAACTAACTGCATAAAACTAACTCTGTAAGTCAAAGTTAGAAAATATAAGATTAAGTCGTACTTGAAATTCACCAAATTAATAGTAATAAAATCCACTAGGAACGGTTGTTTTCTTCTATTAAATGTACCTTGTACATGTAATTGTGAGCAAACTTTCTTGATAACCCATCTGTTTACATTATTTCTCTAAAGGAAGAGTGTTATCGGTCAGTACTATTTAGCTGTTGACTATCATCATTATGAGAACTAAATGGAAATGAATGTGTTTTAATTCTATGTGGAAAATTTGATGTTATCAATGCAGTACAAAGTGGTATGAAAGAAAAAGATGTTACAGCTCAGTTCTAGTTAAGTTAAAAACTCATTAACATAATTTTTTTAGTATTCCCCTTGAAATTCAAATTATTGGAATGCCATTATAGTGTCTTGCAGGAGTATAGGGTTTGATGATAGTTACATATGATCAAGTGTGGAATTATTAATTGTGGGTCATCTACACAAGGTCCTCTGGTCAATAGAATTGACTGTTTTTTAGATAAAAGAGGGTGGAGGTTCCTTTTCTTAGTGTGCTCCAATCCCTCTATTTAACAGCACTGCAGTGTCTTTACTCGTTTAACAGACTTGCAAAAAAGAGGGTGGTGGTTATTTCCTTTTGTGTGCTTCAAACTCTAATTGACAGCACTTTAGTGTTTTCATTTTGTTGTATGGTTTGTTTAGTTAATAGTGTTTGTGAAAAAAAGAACATGTAAAAGAAAGTGTTATCAAATTTCAACCTGGCTCTTGTTGAATTTGTTTTTCTGTCGTTAACATTTCATCTCTTCTCGTTTTCTCTATAAGAAAAATATATCAAAAGTAAAACATCTGTATCGTTTGTCAAAATGTTATGTGTCCTTACTTACAGGAAAGGTTGATATACCTCTCATACTTACCTATTATTCTTCTCCTCTCTTCTATATGAGGTGGGTGAGAAATATATGATAATTAAAAATAAACATGATAAATAAATAAAACATTTACAATGTTACTAGTTCCTGTCAAAAATTTTTGCTTGTCCAAAATTTTAATTAGTTTCTATAGTCACACCTTCTTATGTTTTGACAAGAATCACAAATTGTGTTCAACATGTTTAATTTGCCATTCATATAATATTAAGTATAAATTTAAATATAACATTCATAAAAAAAACCAGAACACCCTTTTTATTTAATTGTAAAAGTGAAGAGCGCTAATGTGCTTTTATTGTCAACTAATATATATTCAGTTGTATTAAATGTTTTTTTGTTTGTTTGGAATAATAAACAGAATGTCAAAAATATATTTTAAGGTTTAATTGATATTTACTGTTTAATGTTATACTAGCATTATCCACATAAAACCGAGAAAGATATAATGTAATATTAAAACTATATTTACCTTAATAAAATGTCTATTGAAACCAAGCTCTGTGAATCCTCTGAGTAAGCCCTAGCCAGTGTATCTGGCTAGTTTTGATACCATCTAATAGCACACTAATTAATAAAGTAGAGCCTTTGGGGATAGTCAACTGCTCACTTAGAGGGTTTATATTATATCTTTATTACAGGAGTCAAGCAGTCTCAGTTAAAAGACTTTTCTTTTAAGCTATTGCTTAGCTTTTATCGCGGGCTTTGAGCGCGGCGACCGAATCAAGAAATTATGTAACGAAAATAAAACCTAACACCTCCCACTCCGCCTACCATGTAGCTCGGCCGAACGTTCGCTTAACGTGTATGTATATGGTACAACTGTACGAAGCTCGCACGGATCGAGACGATTTGCTCCGAAATCAGACAAATACGTAAGCAGCTGTTTGTGAGAAAGTATATAGGTGTATAGATATCTATCATATCTTTATAATGCCACATTCACCGCATGTGCCCCGTAAATATACATGTAGGTATATATGTATACATAGCTGTATATATGTACAACATTGAATAGCAGTTGCTGGTGAATAGCTATTAGCGTAAAATTTGTGTATAAAGTGCTTTAAATATGAATAAACAAAGTGCATTTATTAATGAAGAAAGTGATGAAAAACTTGAATTAATATCAAAGAAAAAAAAATACTGCATAAATAAATAATTATAATTGCATAAGTTGATAAAAAATGCTATGCAATAGCTTTACCGCAGCAGTCCCCGAGTGCCACATGTTTTAATTTTTTATTTCTGTGATTTCTGATGTGCCTCAGAGCTATCACCTTACCCTTCTGTTATTCAGCATACTATATTGAGAATTTAGTAAACGGTATGTTAGATTTGATTGAAATCTATCCTCAATCATAAAATGTAAGAAAATAATTATATTGAGTCGAAAACATATATCTGCATAATTTGGATTTTTGTATATTTTGTGAAATAAAATCACCATTAAAGTAAGTCAATATATAACAGGACTACAAAAAAAATTTCGTTCTTTGTCCTAAAGTTCAATTTATGATTTTTCGGGTTAATTAAGAACAAAAATGAAAAGAAAATACTTTTTTTTTGGAATAAGTTTTCTTTTGTGATAGTTATAGTAATAATATTCATTTTTGACTTGTTTTACAGATTTTAATTAATTTTAATGCATTCAAAAATACCGCGTGATCATAGTGGTGTTTTTACGTTCAAACAGTACTGCTTGATGGCACTCGAGCGATAAACAACGATCAGGGGTTTTATACAAATCTAGAAAAACTTAAAATTTTGTTACGAAAGTGTAAATGTGATGTTCATACATTTTGTTGTACATGTGGTCAATTTATTAAAGTTCAAGACGTAAAATATGCTTTATTTTGTTATCCATGCTTGCGGGATAGCAAAGCAGATGCTGAGCACTATACTCAACAGTCAAGGTCTGTAAGAACAGAATGTTGTATCCGAAAACAAAACGTAAAATTTGAGTTGTTTGTTGTAGTGAAAAAAGTGTTAATATCACCTTTGCACTTAAGTTAGAGTCGATGAAATAATTTGTTAAAAAACTGGATGAAACTTCAGAAGCTTTTGGATACTTAAGAAAATTTTTTCCGAAGTCATTAAAAGCAAAGGTTAAAACTGGGGTTTTTGTTGATGCGCAAATCAGACAGATTTTTGCCGATGAAAAATTTTCCACGTTGCTGAATCGTACTCAAAAAGCGAGTCGGAACAGTTTTAAAGCAGTAGTTTCTGAATTTTTAGGAAATAAAGCTGAATTCTACAAAAAAACTAGTTGAGGATAAGTAAAAAAATTTTAAGGCCATGGGTTGCAAGTTGTCATTAAAAGTACATACACTGCATGCTCATTTAGATAAATTTAAAAACAACAGGGAGCATATTCAGAAGAGCAAGGAGAACACTTTCATCAAGACATTATGAGCTCGAACAACGTTGTCAAGGCCAATACAATGAAAACATGATAGGAGATTATATTTGTGGTTTATTGAGAGAAAGAACTTATGAACATAAAAAAAAAAGTAAAAGTGTGCACTTTTTAATTATTTCCTACTTTTTCCTAAGTTATTTTGATAGTAAAATTTAATAAAAATAATAATCGTATTTATTTGAATGGTTTCATCTTCAATTAAAAATGAAAACCACAGACTTTGAAAAATATCGTTCAATCGGTCTCATAAATACAAAAGCAAACTTTTTCATGCCATATTTTTTTTCATCTAATTACGACCTGATGAATCGAAATTTAATGCTTTAAAGTCAAAATCAAATTTTATATTGACCCATGTAATGTACATGTCCAGAAAAAGTTAATTTTTTTCGAATCGTCTTTCCACTATCTTTCTGCGTTTAATCTAACTAAATTTAGTCAATATAATTTATCTTAGAAAATGATTTTTACATTTTTTATTTTGAGAATAACTACTTTCAATTATTTTCTTGCTTCTGAATAGATAGATCTGATTCATATTTGCCAAAAGTTTGCATGGCAAATTTTTTTTTTGTACAGAAGACTATACAAAAAAGAAAACAAAAATTTATTCTTGCTTCTAATTTGAATATTAATCATTAATCAATAATAACATTTCATTTTAAACATTTTAAATTGAAAAGGTTTGAAATAGGAGTTTTTGTCAATCTGTATTTATGAAAAGAGCATCTACTGAGTGACTTATTAGTGTGTAGCCGAAGCTAATGGAACTAGGAATGTGAAATTGCATACGGCTTCCTTTCATGATGCAGATGACAAATAAGAAAGGATTTTTGGAAATTCATTGCCTAAAGGCATGAAAAGGGTGAAATGCTCTATTTCTAAATGTTCTATGGAAAATCGAAACCATTGAAATTACAGATGTTAAATTTAGTATTTTAGTTATTTATAGAAAAAAAACGCACACATTATTTTTTAAAAATTAGCCCTGAAGAGGGTAAAATAAAAGATGAAATGTTGTATGAAAAATTGAGACTACTGAAGTTATTCATGTCAATATTTATATTTAGCTATTTATTACTAATAGGAAATATTGAAACATCATTTTCAAAAGTAACTGTCAAAGGGATGAAATAAACGTTGAAATTTTCATATAAAAAAAGTACTACTGAACCTATTGAGTTCAAAGTTTATAGTTTAACTACTTATTATAAATGAAAAATAATAACATGCCTTAATTTTAGAAAAGTAGTTCTAAGAGGGTGAAATAAGTGATGAAATGTTGTATGGTGAAACAAGCCTGCTGAAGCTATTGATGTCAAAATATAAAAATCTAAACTGAGAGAGCTATTGATGTCAATATTTATATTTTTGTTTCTCATTTATACTAGTATATTTTGTAGGGTCAGTCTGTACATGCAATCATTTTTAAAATTATCTTCTGTCTGTCTGTGTATTCTCTTATAACTTAAGTATGCTTTAACCGATTTTGGTAAAATTTGGGATATATTAAAAACATGCAGTCGAACAAATGATAGGTTCTATTTAATTTCGAGAATGGATCTGTCTGTTTGTTTGTTCAGGTTAATCACTGAAACAGCTCAACAGATTGTAGTAAAATTCTGAATACAAAAAAATGTAACTCTTGAAATAAGTAGGATATATTTTATTAATCTATATATAAGTAGCAATATATGAAACTATAGACAATATTGATAAAATTTATAATAAATATTTATTTTTGACATACTTATTTCATTTTTTAATTTTAACTCTCACTTTGTCTTTATACGTCCTCTTATATTAAAGAATTGCCCAAGCGAATAAGTGAAATTTAGGATACAGTAAGAACATGCAGTTGCACCATTGATAGTTTATAATGTCACCTCGTTAAAGTGTTTCCAGGCTAATCTTTAAAAGGCTGAAAGGAATGTTGTCTTCTATGAGTGTGTATTTCATCTTTTTTTATTTGCATACTTAAACAATTGATTTGGTTACTATGAAACTGGCTTTTTGTTATTGTGAACGGGTGGGTGTTTGAAAAAAAGAAACTAGCATTTGCATCTAATTCACATTTTTTCTGCATATTTTTACTATTGAAGCAAATTACTAAACCGATTCTAAAAAATCTCTTCATCAATAAGAAGCTTCCTGAGTAAAACGAATCATCAACATTTCCCTTTAACTTCGTCTTCATATTGTCCCACTATGCATTCTAAAAATTCTTTCACTCTTAGAAAGTTACATTATTCTTGAGTAATATTGCTCAAATTTTATTTTGATGTTAGCATTTGCTAAGTCTTGGTCCAAGTCAGAACCATGACCGATAGTGTAAATGAAATTGAACCCAAGATAAGGAGCAGCATTGGAAATTGAAATCGGGATCCTGAAATTCAGTATTCTGTTACTTTAATGATATTAGGACATAGTAAATTCCACTTTCTGCAGCATCATCTGGAATTTGTAGGATACTTAACTCCTTCACCAATTTACAGGAGAGGTATTGTGTTTGGGCTTATTAAAATAATCTCAATGAATAGATTATAGATAGACTAGCTTTCGTCTGTGGCTCTGTCCTTGAATATAGATTGAATACCTTCATCTTGTGTATAGACTGATCATGCTCTCATTCATGATCCAGCTTGCTATCTCATTATTGATTCTGGTCCTGATCTTGCTCTTGATGCCAATTTGTCTTACTCAATTCCGATCATGGTCCCGATTTTGATTCAGAACCCGCTTATAATATAAAAAACATTCCGATTCTGGTTCATATTGTCCTCGAGTATATAATAAAACTCAGTAGTTTAAGGTACTGAATACTGACTACTACCAACATGGGAGGTTGTTGATAGGAATCAAGTGAATAAATGATTACTTTTTTAGTAAGATAAATTAGGGTGCTGAATACCATATGGTACAATCATGTAGTATGCTACAGATCACGAAAACCAAACAATAGTAAAATATAATGAGTGTTCAGTGCATTTTAATTATTCATCATAACTTCCAGTTATATGTGCAAAGTATTTTATATAGCAAACTACTTTTAAATAATAAAATACAACACGTAGTACAAAGTTAAAGAATCGAAATCCTATTTTTTATTCTTTGCTATTCTGCTAAAGCTGATCTGCCATGAGGATTATTAAATAACTTTCTTTGTCGAGTTCACAAATATTAAAACCCTGTAGGTTTTTTATGTGATTTAAGGTCAGGCAAGCTTGGCCTTAAGTCAGCTTTTTCTATTATGGTTTCTTGCAATTTATAGACAGTAGTTGATCATGATGTAAGTATTAGTAATAGTTATATAAAAATTAAAGTGCACGCAATAAAATTAAAAATCCTCTGACACAGAAAATACTTCTAAAAACAAAAGAAAAATATCGCTCTTTAAGTTTAATGTAAGTAGTAGGTAATATTTCAATCAAAGTGTCTTTATGTTGGATGATTGCTAGGTTAATAAATAAAATGACAGAACACAACTAGAAATGATAAACTATGAAATATTAAATACAAGTAAGCTACCTAAGAATCGTAAGTATATATAAAAACATCAGTGTCTGATTGTTGAGTATGTCTTAATTAGCAGTCTCTCGGCGCGACGAGGGTAGGGTTAAAATATTCTAAATATGCTATTTATATAAATTTAATGTTTCAATATATATAACTATTTTTCTTTTAGAGGTATTATTTGTTTTGGAGCTTTTTTAAATTTGTAAAAACATAATATCTTCACTATTCTTCATTTTTACTTGTAAATAATGAGTTGGTTTTGACTATTGTATTAAGTTGAGGGAAAAGTGCTTTCATATTGCATAAGTAAAGGTTACAGTAAAATCTCTTTGGTTGTGCTGTTTATATCTGATAAGTTTTGATACCATTAAATAGATGACATTTTAAAAACAGAAGGATATAAAGTAAAAATGGTATCCCACCATTTTTCTGTTGTTTTTGTGTCTACCAAAATGAGTAAATCTAATCTATAAATTAGATACATTTTGAAGTATTGTTACAAAAAAGCGAAAAATTCAACACAAGCCGCGAAAAAGTTTATGACGTTTATGCACCTAAGGCAGTGTCCATAAGAGTAGCACGAAACTGGTTCAAGCGTTTTCAGTCTTGTAATTTTGATGTCAAAGATGAATCTTGCTCTCGTCGACCTGTTGTAAATAAAGTCGATGTCATTTTAAAAAAAAAGTGGAGCAAGATTGGCATATTAGCATATATGTTCTTACAACATAGCTGAAGAGTTGGGGATTGATCACAAAACAGTTTCGACTCTTTTGAAAAAAGCTGGATATACAAAAAACTAGATACTCGAAACCCACACAAGCTCACTAAAAGAAATACAATAAATCGTGTTTGTATTTTCGATTCTCTATTGAAATGTAATGAAACCGAAGACATTTTTGAAAAGATTGATCACTGGTGATGAAAAATGTATTATTGCCTGCGACAACAACATGCAAAAAAGATCATGGTCAAAATGCAAGTAAGTTTCACAGACTATAATGAAACCAGGAATAGTTTACAATAAGTTGATGTTATATGTTTGGTGGGATTGGAAGGACATTATTCAATGTGAGCTTTTACTGTCGGGCAAAATCATCAATTTGGATCTCTACTGCCAACAGCTGATGAGACTCAAGCAAGACGTAGGGAAAAAATAACATGAATTGATCAAAAAGAAAGGATGTCATTTCTAACCATGATAATGGCAGACCACACACATCCTTACCCAATAAGAAAATATTAAGAGAGTTTAGTTGGGAAGTGTTAATGCATCCACTATATAGCCCTGATATTGTGCCCTCAGATCTTCATCTGTTTCAGTCTCTTCAGAATTCCTTAGGTACTGTTTGGTTAACATCAAAAGGGGACTGTCAAAACTACTTGTTGCAGTTTTTTGATCAGAAGTCCCAAAATTTCTACAGCAATAGGATTATGTCACTACCTACAAAATGGCAACAACTTGTATCTACGCATATACCAAAAGCGTTATCTTTGTAATTTTTTCATATTTTTTGAACATAAGATTTATAAAATAAATGGAGGGACACACTTTTTGCTACTTTCTAAACAACTAATTCATAATATTTTTATTTAGGCAAAAAAAATGCATAGAAACCTTAAAGTGTTCTTGAAAGAACTGTCGAAATATGTGCAACACTTTGACATTTGCTAGAAAAAAATTGTTAGTTTCTATTACATGTATGAAGTGCCCCCTTAGAAATATTTATTTTTATTATTTAACTATGAAATTAAGTAGCAACTTATATAAGATACCTATATTCCGAATTTCATCAATATACATCTTGTAGTTTTTGAGTGAAACGTCTGTGACATATGAACGGATGGACATGACGGAATTATAAGGGTTCCGTTTTTGCTATTTTTGCTCAGAACCCTAAAAATGATAACATAGAAGATTCAATGTTAAGGTTCCTTACTTTAATTACAGGTATTCGCTCACCCATGTTGCTTTCAAATAATCGAGGCACAAAGATATTAAGGGCACACTTATCATGAATGTGAATAATGCTGCTTGGAAGACGGTAGCAAATTTGTTGAATCAGGTAAATACAGTCAATTTATTGCATTTGTCTAATTCATAGTGGACACAGATATCTTAATATGTGCTTAATACTTAATAGTGACATATAAAAAGCATATGTTTTGCAAAATTTATCATTAACAGCTTATTATAATTTACATTGATCTTACTTAATGTGATTATTATATTTCATATAAAATGGATTCCAGAACAAGGTAGGATATTGTAGGCTTTATTCGTGATTGAAAAAAGTGCAAATACATAAAAGCACTATTAAAATAAATATTTCTTTCATGAGTAACTGGACCAATTGATTAGCTTGCTTTATTTGTTATAGAATCTTTATGTGTACGTCCATTTGTAGTTTTGAATCTAGTAGAATACCTGAATTCTTAACTACACTTTATTTAAATAAGTAGATTGTATAAAATTAGTTTTTCTTTGTTAAAGTACTAAAATCGCCCATTTAACTGAATACCCATCAAATATTTAACTAAAAATTGTTGACAGGGTTTTGGTTTGGTATTGATTTGGTTGGTTCGCCAATTTAAAGATCATATTAAGATTTTTTTCTTTCAAATTTCTAATATATCTTTGTTATATGTCATGAACTACACTTGAAATATGTCACAATCCATCAAGAATTCACATTTTACTACTTAGATTTTCCACTTTATCACTCATTAAGAAATCAGTTTTTCCACAGGATTAATGAGCTAGAAACATGAGGGTAGCTCTTTTCAACTCTAAATATATTATGCTATGCAATCAAACATATATGAATTTATAATATAAAGATACAAACGCACTAGAAATCGATCTGTTTATATCAATGAATATTTGCCTTCTAAATATTCACAAACTGTGTAATACCTTTTTTTAACAAGCAATTGCTTAATAATGATTTTAAATTTGTTTAAGGGTTGCTTTTAATTTGTTTAAGTTTTGTATACTTTCAGTGATCTTATTGAACATGCATATACAGAGCCCCCTGAATAAACTTGTGACTTGTATGTAGTGGAGTCACATGCACACACAGTTTATTTTTATTTCTTGTGTTGAATTTATGTCTATCACTATTTTTATCGAAAAGTTCTATATTCTTTTTTACATATATTAAATTTTCATATATAAATTTAGATGCCATAGTTAAGATCCCAATTTCCTTAAAGTTAGTTTTAAGAGATACTCTAGGTCCCAGTCTGTAAATAGCCCAAACAGCTCACTTTTGCAGGGCTGAAGATTTTATTAATATCTGCGGCATTACTTCACAGCAAAATGCCAGATGACATCAGGCTATGAAAACAGCTAAAATAAACTAATCTGGTGGTTTGGGTATCTGACAAATTTCTTATCTTTTTAACTGCATAGGCAGCAGAACTAAGTCTTAAGTATTAAAGTTAAAGTTTGCCACATATGTCATTAAATGTAATCCTTTTTAGAAGTATTTTATGAAACACTTAATCATATGCTCTGAAAATTACTGTTAATCTTCTATGTTTGATAATAAAAAGTTAATATTTCATAGTTATTTTAAAATACACTATAAATAAAATCAAAAACAAAAAAAAATCAATAAATTGTCAATTTTTAAGGCAAATAAAAAAATATTTTCTATTTAGTGATTTTTCAGATAATTAATCATGCTGTAACACATTAAAATAATATTAATTCCTTAATGTACAACTCAAGTTAAATAAAAGAACTCTTTCATCCTCACATTTACAACAACCAACATAAATTTACTTAAAGACATTTTATGAGGATGAACTTTTGTTTTAACTTTGTGTGGATTTATTATATAAGCAGATAAATGTATATCAATTTAGTAAATGATTGTATGAGATTGTAGGTGTTATAGTATTTAGTGTTACAAAATGGAGTCCTTCATATGAGATCTCCAATATGGAGACCTTAAGTCGACAAATTCTCAAGCTCTAGGAATTGCCTATGCAATAGTTAAATTAAGCAAAAGGAAATTTTGAAAACCAATTAAAAAAAATGTGTATCTCCAATAAAATATCTAAGTACCTCAGTAAATTGTGTAATTTAAATAAATAAATTGTACTTATACTGTATTGTCTAAATACAATCATGCCTCTTTTTTGACAAATCATCATAATGTCCTAAATGTTTTTGAGATTGATTTTAACTAAATAATACTTAAATAAAATTAAAATAAAAAAAATCTGTGTGTGCTTAAGACCACACGATACAAGTGAAAACCATCAAGGCGGGATAAATAATACGAAATACAACAATTCTTTGGTGTATATTCATAAAGTAATAACATTTACAATATATTTGTATGTAAATTACTCTGGTAAAGGCCCTAGGGGTAATAAGCATAGTGATTTTGCCCTTGAAAGATATCGGCACGATACTGAGAGGATTTTTAGGCACTAATGAGATAATAAGATCCTGAGAGTTTCAGATTTTTAAACCAATTGGTTTTTAAGAAAAAGCAAAATGTAATAATCAGAAAAAAAAAGGATTTTTTCAGAAATGCGTGGATCGATTTATTTGAATTTTGGATATGTTTTGGGAGCTGATAGTGCCTTCTAGAAAAAAATAATTAAGAGCTCTATCTGTTAATAAGAATCTTAAAAAAAATGATTTTTTTTTAAATTTTGATTTTTACTATGATTCGAGCTTGGTACAATTATAAAACTATTTTTTTTCGGATTCCTCATCCATTTTTCTATGGATTAATGAACTTTTCAGATTTTAAAAAAAGGTACGCCATATCGCAAAAAAATAAAAAAACATTTTTTATGCAAATATTCACTTTATTTTTGTGTTTTAAGCTTAAGTCTCGATTTTGTCGCTTATACATGTTTTACTAATCTTATTTAAAATAATCATTTCTATACTTAGAGAATCTATTATTTTTTATGTGTAAGTTAAAAGTTAAATATTTTAATATCAATGTATATTAACTAATTCTATCGAAAACTTATAAATACAACTTTTAATGTAATCTTTATTCATTAACTTAATCAATCGTTATTTATTTTGCGATACTATTGCCAGTACATATTAGTAAAAATTGCTGCTATTATCCGTTGGATATGGTACATTACCGACTCGGTCCTCTTACTTCAACAAAGAGCCACGCGATTGACGCTCTCACTTGTGAATTTGGCTGCACGCAACAGCTGACACAAGTGTAGTTTCTGCCCAGAGAGAGAGTGTGGGTAGGTTTCATTTATTAAAAAAATAAAATGTCTTCGAATAGAACCAGTAATGAGAAGTGTTACATTTG
The DNA here is from genome assembly GCA_005406025.1 of Eumeta japonica. Lineage (NCBI taxonomy): Eukaryota > Metazoa > Arthropoda > Insecta > Lepidoptera > Psychidae > Eumeta > Eumeta japonica. The sequence continues at coordinate 40,386 of BGZK01001644.1, read as the reverse complement.
CTCAAAACAAGTAAAAAAAGTTGCTGAAATCTTATCAACAGAACAAGACGTTGACGAGTTTTCTAGAGTGTTTGATATCAATTTCTTCACTGGTGATATTGTGTGTGGCAGACATCGTATAGAATTGTAAAAAAAAAGAAAAATTGATTCGGTTGCAAATAGCTCTGAAGATGAACCGAAATCAATTATTAGCGAAATCTTAGAACAGAGTGTAGTTTGTCACACATTACATTGCCTCAGTCAAGTTCTAAATTCAAATTCAAATTTAAATAAACGATCAAAATATTCATACATTGTTAGTTTTAGGCAAATGATTGAAATTGTGCCTGGTGGTTTGTATAATTCATTGGAAATTTATTAGCTATGGGTAGAATTTGAATGATGAAAATATTACTGAGCAACAAGAAGTCGTTGATACTAGAAATCGTGCGTGTAAATAAAAGCGTCGAATGAAACTTGAACCTTTCATAATTTTTTCCTGTAGTTTTTGTGAACGATGGTTGGGGTTTTTCCAAAAAAGTCCCAATCTACTCGTTTCAGATTGGAGGCCTTGGACTTAAGCTATTCACGTTGTCTCAGCGCGACGAACGACTGGTTTAATTTGACTCATGTTGAAAGCTCATTGGTCTATTTGTCCATGATCAGGAAAGAACTCGGTGGGTTCCGATTCGAGAACGATGTTCTTAATCACTGAACCACTATGTACTTCTCAGAGTAACCACTCTAAACAAACGTAATACAAACAAGACGTTAGAAACAACCAAAATATTAATTAGTATACTCGTCAGCAGAGATTTCACAGTGTTGAGAAGTACAATGCTATAAATGTCTCAATTTTTTAATAAGCGCGAATGAATTTGGTCGACGGTTAAGAAATTTCTCAAATAAATGGCTTACGTCATGCAATAGTTGTAGATTAGGACTAATAGTGTTGAAGTGATAGTAAAAATTAGGGCGATGACGTATTTAAAAGATAAACGAAGACTTTAAGAATGCTGAAGCGATAGGAAAAATCGGGCGATCGTGAACTTAAAAAGTAAAGTAAAGAGATTAATTATGCCAAAACGATAGTAAAAATGGTAGTGTTCATCTACTTAAAGCGATAACAAAATTCAAAACGTTCGTGTACTTAAAAGATAAGCATAGAAACTAATAATGCGAAAGTAGTAGTAAAAATCGGGGCGACCGCATAGTTAAAAGGTAAGCGAAGGGATTAGGTAATAATGCTAAAGAGATAGTCCAAATAAGAGCGATTAGGTAATTAAAAAATGAACGACGACAGTTAACAATGTTATTATTTACCTTGCGGACTACGAGAGTTTCATCTTCAGCTAAATCCCTGATGATGGTGCCCGACACCGGAGACGTTTTGTCTTCATCGAACATGAGCCTCCGAACGGCCTTACTCTTTTTCTGCGGCTGCACATTTTAAGGGGGAACTTTTATAGGTCTGCTGTCCACGTCCTTCACTTCGACGACTTCCGGTGAATCTCTGTCGCTTTTCGTGGGAGTGGACGGCTCTTTGGGCAGACATGTTTGCAGTTCTTCGAAGAACTGTTTTGTGAACTTCAATTTCTTCGCTTCCGGGCTTTCGCCGTCGTCGGAGACGTCTCGGTCGTCCGCTTTTCGCTTCTGGGAGTTCGACGATTCCTCCTTTTCTTCTTCGAAGTGTCGGAATATTTTTGGCGGCTTCTCGCTATCGACCTTCTTTTGATTCGGTGACGGTGTACAAGGTGGGGTGATAGGGACCGTCGGTTTCAGGGATAGGTCGAGAGGAGCCGCGGGCTCTGAGTAGTATGCCAGATAGTGCTGCAGAAGCGTGGGGTGGTGCTGGGGTACCAGCTCGTGTAGATAATTGGTCGTGATCCGGACTGGTGCAGCGTAATGCTGGTAGAAACGGGACGATCCTAATCTATGTAGATGCGGTAGTGCCGCTTCCATCTTCACTCGAACGGATCGATTAGGTTTTTGATGGCGCTGTCAATCATTTTCGTCGATGTGTTTTCGAAGTATTTAGTCTGCGACAAACAAAAAACTTTGAAATCGTATAAAGGATTTAGTAAAGGATGTGTATGATTCCTATTATCTGCAAGTATAATATAATCACAATGGCGTCGTGTGCACAAATGAATTATTAGTTTTAAAAACTTATTTACAAAAGAGTTTGACGAAGAGTTTATGCAAAATTAGAGTTTTTTAGAAGATTTATTAGGGCTTTATATTTTTTTTATACTTATCGATTAAAAACAACTTTCAAAATGTTTCGTAGTAAAACTAATTAAATAACTTTACTGAAACTTGTTATTCAAATAAGTGGTTTCTGTTGACCTTATTTAATTATTTGTTATTATTTAAGACTAAATTTGACTTGTGACACCACTCTCGTGCGATATTTTTTTAACACGCTTTTATTAGCTTCACCTTTATGTATGTTTCTTAGTTTGTGACTGACTCCATTGGACTCGAATTTGATCCACTTTGACCGGTAAGATTTTATTTAAACTTTGTAGATTTATTAAGGACCGTTACATAATAATTTCATATTTTAAAGAATAAAACTTTGAAAAAGTTTTATTTTCTGAAATTTTGTAAAATTTGAAATTGAAAATTTGAAAACAAAAATAGTTACCTACTTGAAACATTACAAAATTTGACAATGTTGAAAATTAAAAAAAAATATTTAGAAGAAAAGCTCGAAATTATGAAATTACATAAAAAATACAAATGATATAAAGCGCAGATATGTTTCCCGACCCTTCCTTCTTCTCTGCCGTATTCTTATTTTACGTCATTGCTACGCTTTCGTGACTAACTTCACAGTGGCACAGTTTCATGCGTTGTACTGTAATAGTGATGCGTTAGATCATCACTTACTTGGGTTACTTAGACATGATGATATGATATAAACTTAAATTCATTGCCACACGTAAAATATTCTAAAATCAAGTCTCTTGGATATAAATACTATTCATATCGTTTTGAGACTAAAAATTTAGAAATAAAAACATATTTTAAATAAACTATAAAATACGCTTTAATGATAAATAGAAATAAAAAGTGAAAAATAATTCTTAATATAGGAACATAATAATGAACAAAAATTTTAGTATTATTGTGAAAAAAGTGTAGAGCGCTCGATAAATCAGTTCTCGAAAATATTCGATCGGTACGATCCAAAAATGGTACGAAAAATATGGCATAAAGCGCCCCACGCTTTTTTCACAATAATACTAATATTTTTCTTTCATGATTTTATTCCTATATTAAAAACTATTTTTCACTTTTTATTTCGGTTTATAATTAAAGTGTGTTTTTCAGTTTTTTTAAACTACATTTTTTTTATAAGTATCCTAAGGGGCCAACGAGCATGCGAGCCACGAGTAAAAGAATCACTGCAGCAGTTGTAACTTCGCTGGTGCGTTTCCGGCCGTTTACAAAGAATTCATACAATTCAATCATGAACACGATTCCGGTTGGGTTTTCGATTTTATTACCGATTTTATTGTTCCCAGTTCGAACACCAATTCTACTCTCAATTCCGCCTCTGTCTCGATTTCGATGTCTGTAAATACTGACAGGTCTACCTGAACAGGCAGAAAAATAGACAAAATTAATTGAACTTAGAATAGTTTTATCTGTTTTGAATTCTCAATATTGTCTTTTTCATGATTTAATACATATTATTCTATATCCTGATAAAATTAAAGTGAATCTATTTAAATACCATGTTTGTTTAAAAAATTAAAGAGAGTAATGGCATACAATAAAAGGAAAATGTAAACCTGATTTATTATTAATTATATCAAAATTAATAAGTAAATTAAATTAGTAAGAATCAGGAAATCATCTATAACCATGTCCAATATAACCAAAGTCCATATCATCTATAACCATGGCGAAGTGACAAGAGGCGTCGCTAATTCTGACAATAAGGAATTGAATAAATGACGCCAAATAATAGATTTTGCGATAGCTAATGTGTCAATCCCTTTACGCGTTTTTTTAACGTCGCGTTTTTACTTTCCTCATTTTATAAAAAGGAAATCTGCGCACAAAAGGCGGAGCGAGGCCGAGGCGTTGTGTTGATTCGATAAAGTCGAAGTGATCCATTTGGTTGATTGTGACGCGCACTCCGCGTGCTGGCGGGCGCGCGCGACGGGATCGAGGGAGATCGTCTTCCGATGGCAGAGAGAATAGACTCGGCGTGAACTTTTATACTGCCATTTTGTATTTATTATGTCATCATATGTGACTAACTAACGGTTTGGAAAATCCAAGGGTGCACGCCTCATTACTCTGATTCAAAAACGAAAAAAATGTAAAACTAATTTTGCTTTAATTTTAGTTTTAGATTTCACGTTATTTCCGATGTGAACGAGAGGAATACGACGCGTGCGCAGTAGGCTGTAACTATAAATCAGCTGGATGGTAGCGTCTATCCGCGGCCTAAAGCTAAATTTTATTTTTTCATAGATATATATGTGCAGATACGAGTCGAATTTCGTTTTTTATTCATATCAATTAAATAACATTCAATTAAATGACTTTGAATTAAACAACCATTTTCAATAGGAAGTTAGGGGAAGCAAGTCTAAAGTGACTGACTACACTCGGGATACGTCGAATTTTTTTTCAATCAGTTTTTTCTTCGTATAATAGGCAATAAATCTTAATTTGTCATTATAATTGTGTGAAAAGGATAGTTTTTCTGCATATCAGTGTACTTATAATGAGCTGTAAGTGCGATGTGCACATATAAAGGTAATAAAAGTTCAAGAAAGCATTCGTTTTTGGCAAGTCAAGAGCGATGCACTACCTCAAACGCTTCGCGTTACGAGGCGTGTAATAACGTGTTACATTGTCATACAATCTGTAAGAAATGTAAGGCGATTTCAAAATAGTTACGAATGGTCGAATGAACGCGCTCTACTGTAAAATCGGAAGATCCAATTTCGATTATTAACACCCAGTCGCATCAATCAGCCAGTTTATTTTGACTTTACTCTTATAGAACCGCCTTTCTATTCGGCTTGAATAGTGCTTTAAGCTGCCGGTCTCGGACGTTACCATCGGACTGGTGACGATGGTCGCCAATGGCCCTTAAGCCGCATCGGACCGTGCGAAAATAAGGTCCGGCCCCACAATCTGAAATTAGGCTATGGGAGGTGGCTCCGGCAATCGGATGATTAATTTACTAAATAAATAAATAAATGCATAATGTATTCTTTTAAAATTATACGGCGGGTTGCATTAAAAGTAGAAACTTAATTTAGAAACGTAATCCCGTAACATTTGACAGATAACCTATGAAAAATTTGTCAAATCTTACGGATTGCTTTTTCGAATTCCGTTTTTAACTGTGATCCAAGCTACCGTTAAACGTTTACAAGCTATACGTAGGTTAAATTTTGCACAGATGTAACTTTAAACCTGTAATAGGACATAGGTTACTTTATATATTTATATATAAAAATATATCAGAAAATGTGACATTTGAAAAGAGCGAATAAAATTTAAATCTAGAAATAAAACGTCTTTGCTAATTTTAATTTTTTTTAAAAAACCTAATTATTGCCATAACTGTACGCAATTTCTTCCTCTATCTTACCGTATTAATCACCGGGTTGTATTTAGGATTGTTTGTAACATACCCAAAGTACATCCTGAACACACGGATCTATGGAAAAAAGGAAAATAAAGACCGTTAACAGAAAAAAAAATTTTTGAACGATTTTTTTTTAATTCTTTTTATGAGAAATAGATTTTTTTCTGTACTCAATACAATTTTGAAAACTCGTGGTATATACACACAACAATCGATGTCTCTCGATGCGTGTTATCGCACGTCAACGACAACGGGAATTTGACTAAACATTAAAGTTCAATCGCATTTTGCGTTGAATAGACACAATTTCTTAAGATGAATCAAATATACTGATAGTTTCTAAGTCATCCATATTAATTAAGAAATGCTAGAACTTACATAAGCGTGAAAAATTTTCGCTATTACTAAGAAACAGCAAAAGTGTCTGTTTTGTGATTTTAACTATATTATTTCTTATGACAATAATGTCTCATACATATACAACGAATTTTGTTACATTTACATGTGTACACATGCATATAATATATTAAATGAAATTACGTATTAATTAAAACTTATTGACTCGGCGTATACCGTATTTACGTTGGTAATGAATGCGACTGAGACGTCATGCTCTCTCATGTAACGCTTGCCGAGTGCGTATGTCAATGATGCGTTGACTGTATCTTTCTCGCTTCCTTAGGTGAATCAAGTCAACCTTACCTGAATGAACGTTACATAACCGAACGCGTAACGGCTCAGTCTTGTTCGATATTCATAAAATAAAATGCTCAGCGCGCTTAAATTAGTTTTCACTTCAAAAATGTGGTTGCTGCGTGTAAATATAGTAGTGAAGGTTCAGTGTGGCAGAAAAAGGATTTCTGGTCGGTATTTTTCCAAGCGCTAATTTCCAGAAAATCTGACTACTCGAAAAGAGAGAAAATGTGGAGAATTCAAGAAATGGCGTCTTGATTATTCTTGCGTCCGCATCCTCTACTCCCACGCGGTGCGCCCTGCGTCTAGGCACTAACCGCGTCCCTCTGAACATGCGTTAATTTGTTTAATTTCATTGTGTTTTATTTAGATTCAACGACGGAATACGTGTGTGACACCCTCGGAACGGGTTATTTGATACCAATATACTTTTTTTTCTGTATTATACAGGATGGAATCAATCATGCATCTTTCCACAAATATTCATAATCTACTCCTATTTTAGAACAACTTTGTCAAAGTAACTGTAACAAAAATATTTCAACATAAATATGCTAATAAATAACATAAATTAATAAAGAGAAAATTCTGATCGGCGCGTATAGGCGCACGCTCACGCACCGCGCGCCGAGCGGAGCGATGTTAAGGTCGCCGAACGTATTATTACAATAGTCTCTGATTTTCCACATGTATTCCGCTCACTTTTAACAAACAAGGCAAACTAAGGCAAATTATCGCGTAAATGATACTTCATACAACTTACGGAATCGTAGGTAGCAATGTCACCTTTGAAAACTTACTGGCAATAAATCACATTTGCATATTTGATAGCAGTAAAGGCATTGTAATTAAACAGATAAGTATTAATCGCACACAATCTTAGTTTCTGAAATGCCAATATGATAAACGTAACACTATAACAAAATACTAAAACTAAAGCCGCCCGTCCGGTCGTTGGCCACACGCGATCGTCCACGCCGCATATCAATTCGTGTCGACGTGTTGCGATTCATTAGTGGCACCTGCGTACAGGCCTCTGATGACGTGGTGGGTGGGTTTTGGGGCATCGTGAGCGCATCATCTAAGGATGTATCTCGTGAGATTACATGTCCACGTTCTGAATTATTTTTCTTAGAAACTGCTACATCAATGACTAAGGTTTGTTGCAAAGTTGTTCTAAATAAGAAGGAATTATGAATGTTTGCGGTAAGACGTACGTTCGATTCTATACGGTACAAAAATTAACGGAAAATTTCGTACTATATCTTGATCAAATAATAAAATATTTGATCATGAAAAGTATATTAAACAAGTTATAAGTCTATCAGTCTTATAACAAACAGTTCTCTTTTTATGCTACAGAACATAGAGAATTTGCTTATTAAAATTAAACAGTAGTCTTAACGCATTTAATCAATTTTCTTATACAAAAAAGTTACAAACTCTGTAAACCGGCCGACCGTTATCAAATATAGACTTGACTCAAAAAACAGGAAATTTAAGTAGAAAATTTAATAGTAGATATTTTGAAATGTCTAGTTTGCTTACTGCGTACAAACACAAAAATCGATTGTTATGTTTTCTATGTATTTTATTCGCAAGTACGAAATCGGTTTGAAATATTCACGGATAAGTTAATTTGCGTAATTTGACAAAACAAATGCTGTTAAAAAACCCGATCAATCAGAAAAGCACTTACAGTCGTGCTTACAATTACGTACTTTTGGTATAACTGGCATTGAAACGAGTTTAAGTAGCCAATATAAATTAGACATTCAGAAACAAATCAAAAGTATATAGAAATCGTAATATTTTTCATCGTTTGATCTGTATAATATGATTTTTAGGTAAACAAAAATTACCTTTTCGAAGACATGATGAAATTATTTCTTTATAAACAGAGGAAATCATTTAGAAATGGTAGACTTGTTGTTGAAATATGATGGTATTTTGGAAAGTCATTTAGAAACGTCAACTCTGATTTTAAGGGGTTTATCCAGTTGCGTTCAAAATGATTAAATTTCTAGTATTGCGTCACTGATATAAAGCACAATTAAAAAATAAATAAAGGGTACTAATTTTATTGTGATAATTGTTGATAAACCGTCGGATGTCAGTGGAAGAGAACAGCTCGTAGTTATATTTGTAGATTCCAAAGTAGTTGACCGATTTATAATATACCCAGATATCAGTTTGGCTCGAAAAGCTATTTCACTGGGTTCAGCACTTTAGCATGTCCTCAAAGAATATGATTGTTTATCCAAAATAATAGCTCAATAAACAGCGCAGCAGTTATGTCGTTTGAGCAAAACGGTGTCCAAGCAAAATTAAAAAACTTTGCCCTTTAGCTCGTTTTGTATGGTGTTTTGCTCATATTTTAAATCTGATTCTTTCTAAATATTGTCAACGTATCAGCGAAACTAAGTGATTTTTCAGTATTGTTAAAAGCAGATCGAAATTATTTCACGGTAGCACGAAAAGATTAGCTCATTACGGTCATGCAATCCACCAAAATACCACGCCTCGCTGAATCACGTTGGTCTTATAATTCGTATAGTAAATGTAATTTCTAAAGAAATTGTAAACTTGGTTGGTTTTTTCGATGAAATAACTGAGAATGTTAACAAATGGGACGGTGCTACATTTACTCAACCCACGTCATTCTTGCATCGTTTAAAAGAATTTGATTTTATCTTTCTGTTGGATATTTTCGATAATATTTTCGCTCAGATATTCTTTATGAAACATTACAGAGAAAACTTCTGACATAGATTACTGCGTGCAGAAGATTAAAATCTTTGAAATATATTTAGAAAATTTCAAATTAAAATTTTTGAACATTTAAAATAATACCTTTAATCTTTATTCTCCCAGTATATGCTGAATATCATAATCACTCGTTTTTTAATGATCTCCATGGTTTTACCGAATGCTGCATCATAAATTAATTTTAAAAATAATTTTTCAGAAGCTGTTTTAGCGCATTTCCGATGTTAAGTGTCTAAATTTATGTACATTTTCAACCATGGACTTTATATAAATCTAAATATTGTATTTTTTTTATTATCTATCCGTTTTTAATGCGCTCTTTTATGTTACGATAGTGAATTATTAATAAATTATATACTTTGATTTGTTATTCAATCCTATACATACATTTTCGGTAAAAAATGGTAAATCTGAATATGAGTCATATAAGATCATCTAAATCGACTTGTGAAATATATCCATGCATTGATGTATTTGACATAATGTAATCTATATTATCATTAACTCACACGAGTTCACCGAGAGGGAAATATGGGGACATTGCAAATCTTTAAAGTTATTGACCTCTAAATATATTAGATTCGATGAAGGAAACTGAGAATCAAATTCACTATATCTATCGATTGTTTGATTTTGCATAACGATTACTATATTGTGAGATTCCATTTCCAATAGAAAATGAGAGGTGATCTTTAAATAGCTTTTGAAAATAAAATATAAAAACGACTGAAATTATCACCAAATTACTTTTGTCGGTTGCATCCTTATAAGATCCAACTCTTCAATAATATATGAGACAGTAAATAAAAAAAACTCTTGGGATTGAAAAATTATATATTTATAATATTTCTTTTTGTTTCCTTCTTTGAACTTTTATTGTTGTACTTGATTATCCAAAAAAAAAAGTTTAGCATTAAGTAAAAAATATTTACTTTAGAATATATATGAAAATGTTCGTTAAAGAAAAGAGAATGCAATAAGAAATTATAAAAAAGCGGACAATAAACAGGAATGATTTTTTTTGGAATGTAAATAAATAACAGGTTTTTTGTTTCAACATATGAATAAAAATTGTTCACAGTGGTCAGAATGATTTTGCCCATTAGTAGTATTTGTAACACATGAATATAAAAAACTGGACAAATGTGAGTTAAACTCGTTTAGAAATGGTTCCATAAGATAAATATATTTACTTTGTTTTTTTAAAGAATTTGTTATAAGTATAACAACTGCAAATATAAATTTGTACACAACATTGAGAGTTTTACTGTTATTTTAAGATCATACATTTCTTATAGGTGTTTTTTGTAATTTTGTAAGATTTTGTAATTGTACAGAACTATTTTCTGTAGTTTTTCATAATATTAGGCTAAATAGTTTTGGAGATAAGTGACAATTGTCATATACCATTATTTTTTTTAAATAAATCTATTTTAAAATTAAAAATAATATATGTATACAAAATACTCTCACAACAAACCCTTTTATTTGATACGTCACATAGAACAGTTTGCAACTTTTTTTTAATTTTACAATTCATCCTTCAAGTGATCTTCATATTTAAGATTAATTTGTTTAACTAACACGTCCATGTTTCAGTCACAGAAATTCTTATTATTATGTGTATCAAATTTAATGAATACAATAGATTTAATAGAACAAATCGGCTGTATCATGTGGAAAGTTAAACACGCAAGTGACCTATAAGGGTGCCATTGTTTTCTGATTCAGATTAATGGGTCTCAAATAAGACTAAATCACATAATTTACCCCTTGTTTGTTGAACTAGTAATTCTGCCAACTCTGTTTTGCCTCTGGCTCCCAATTTTTTAGACGAAGCAATTTATTTTCAAGCTGCTGAATTGACACTTCTGAGCATCACTACTTTGTCGTCGTCTTACAGAAAATTGTAATTTTTTTTGTGTGCTAAAGAAACGGGATCTGCTTGGTAAGTAGATGGAATAGTATTTGCCTGTGATGTGGATATGGTAAGGTTTATTTGTGACGTGGATGGAATAAGATTTTTTTTTGTGATGTGGATGAAATACGATGAACATCCGATGGACATGAGATTGGACAAAGCAGTTTGTACAGTATTCACGCTTTTGGGTGCAGGGTTCGTTTGACGTCAAGGCGTTGCACTAGTGAAAACACACTACTTTAGTTTACACGGGAGGCGGCGAGAGCGGGCGGCACTGGTCGGCACTAGATGTTCACTGTTCGGCCAGCGGTTTGTGACTGACTGAATGCGGTTTTTTTTTGTAGTTTTCCCCTTGCGAGAGGGATGGGGAAGGAGGAGAAAAACCCATTATGGGCCGTCCATGCGCCCGGGCACACAGGTGTGTCCGACTCTCACAGGACTAAAAACCTCCTGAACAACTCATGGCTGTGATGTCGATAGCCAGGGGCTTTAACGCCTTCGTCTGATACGCGGCCGTATCGGTATAGAGATGCCGTCGGCACGTGACTGCCCTATGGGTGCCTTTTAGTTAGGCACCTCGGCATAGGAGGTCACGTGAAGTTTGCAGTACGGACTGAAAATTTCAAGGGTGACACCGGGAGGCGCGGGGAGCGCACCGGTTAATGACCTTCAGATCGTGATGGGTGTGGGGGGAACTCTACTTTTACTCTATGGCCATCTTATTAACTTCTATAAGTTTTTCCACCTCGGCGGTGAGTTCGTCGGGTGGATCTATCAGTACGTTCCGTGGTCTTCTACAGAAATGTTGCAGAGGAGGTGGCTCGTAAGATACGGCCGAGACTAACAACGGATTTGGATGGCTATTCGCTATATCGAAGAAACGCTCTGATGCGTCCTTCATAAATTTGGAAATGGTTGGGAGCTCTAGATCCCGGTGGAGTACTGAGTTTTTGACGTACCATGGTGCGTCAGCTGCTCTTCTACAAAAGTTGTTCTGTACTATTTGCAGATCATATAGTAAATCAGGTGGTGCATGAGCAAAAACTGGACTCGCGTATGTCATGACCGGCCTGATGCACATCGTGTATATCGTACGCTTGTTGCGTAACGACATTTTGCTTTACGACCTATCATACCGTTTAGACGAGATAGGTAGAATAATGCTAGTTTCCTAACGCGAGCGATATGATCTCTAAAATGGAGATGCTTATCGATCGTGATGCCTAAATATTTATAGTTGTGTTGCCACGGAATTGGTTGGTTTAAAATGCGTAGATGGGGGTATCTATTGGTACTGGAAACTGTAACTTTTGTGGACTATAATCAAAGTATATGGATGCTGATTTTTCCGGGTTAACGTCTATTCTCCAGAGTCGGAGCCATTGCGTCAGCTCATCAATGGCCCTCTGTAGTCTCGGGAGAATATTTCTTATGCAATTCGAACGCAAGTAGAGTGCAGTATCGTCTGCGAAAAGCGCGAGTTGGACGTCTGTCGACGGTCGCGGAATATCATTTACGTACGCGGAGTACAGTAGTGGAGAGCGTGGAGCCTTGAGGTACTCCAGCTCTGATAGGTCTCATTGACGAGTAAGTATTGTCGAGTCGGAAGGAGAAGTGGCGATTGCTAATGTAGTGGTGGATTATAATGACGAGACGATCTGGGAGCTCTAGCTTATAGAGCTTATATATAAGACCTGCGTGCCAAACCCTATCAAAGGCCTTAGCTACATCAAAGAAGACCGCCACTGTCTTTCTTTTGACTTTAAAACCATCCGAGATATACTCTATTAATCGGAGGGCTTGTTGTGGGCAAGAGTGATTGGGTCTAAAACCAAATTGTTCGTTGATTATAAGGCCTTTTCCTATGAGGTGATTGCTTAAACGAGTTTTGAGCGTTTTTTCAAATAATTTTCCTAGCACGCTCAAAAGACTTATAGGTCTGTAGCTGGCGGGGAGGTCACGTGGTTTCCCCGGTTTAGGAATACCTATAACTACAGCTTCCTTCCACGCTGCAGGAAAGTAACAATTTCGAATGCACGCATTAAAAATCGCGACCAATAGAGCTACAAGTGGCGCAGAAAAGCATTTGAGTGCTTTACTGCTGATGGTGTCCTAGGGGCTTTTCTAATTTTGAGTGCTTTAATGTGTTTACTTATTTCATCTTGTGAGATTGGATCCAGATCGTCTTTGGGTGGGAGGAGACTCTTTGACGAACCTCCTCTTCCACCCTCCTAACATGTTCTGTGTCGGGGTTTTCTGTGCATTGTTGTTCAATGCTGTCAGCTAAACACTCAGCTTTTTCCCGGTCGTCGAACGCTATAGACTTATCAGGTTTTTTCAGAGCGGGGGTGGGGACAGCTCCTTCCGTTTTCAGAGCTTTTGCTAATCCCCAATAGGCTCGATGGCTGGGCGAGATTTCTGACATAAGGTCGCTCCAATTTTCGTTCCTAACTTCCTTCATGCGGGCTTTGACCTCGCGTTGGAGAGCACGCGCATGGGACCTATTTTCGCAGGTGGGGTATTTGCTCGCTCGGCGCAACGCAGCGTTTTTTGCCCTTATCAATTCGCTAACATCACTAGGCAGCTCTTTGCGATCAGATTTCGCTGGAACTACCCTTGTGCTGTTTTCGACCACTGTCGTGATGTGGTTGGTAAGGGCACCTATTGCGTAGTCAATGTCGTCTGTAGAAACGATGTCATTTGGTATATTGTTTAAGATCGGGGTGTCGGTTTCCTCAAGCGCGGCCGACACCTTCTGCCAACTAGTTATGGTTTTCTTTGGTGGAGGACAGTTCCCGGCGAGAGAGCCTAACCTCATGAGCACAGGTCGGTGATCCGAATTGAGACACTGGAGGGTCTCAATGCAGCTCAGTTTCAGAGCTACCCCTTTCATGAGGGCGATATCTAGGATATCCGGCCTATAGTTGTCGTTATTGTGATAGTGAGTTGGTGAAAGTGGGGGAATGATATTGAAATGGATATCCTCCGCGAAAGCTTCCATTTTTCTACCGTTACTATTGGTATAATTACAATTCCAGTTTGTACTTTTACTGTTGAAGTCGCCAAAGAGAATGACGGCATCCCCTAGGGTGAAGAGTGCTTCTAGATCGCTCCGGAGCAATTTTTTCTTAGGTGGTAGGTAGACTGAGACTAATATTAGAATACCATGACCTGTCATACTGAGCCTACACGCGGTGGCTTCTATATTAACTAACGGTGGCGTGTCAATCGGACAGCAGTATAGTGACCGATTATAATATAACGCGGTTCCGCTTTTTGGAGCGCCTTGTCTGTCTGTCCGTAGTTGAACGAAATTACTTATTTTGCAGGCGTTTGATAAGCGTGGTTTTAGGTGAGTTTCCTGCACCATAATTATGTCTACTTTGTACTCGCGCACATTTATCTAACTCGTCTATGCTACTAACTAAACCGTTTGCGTTAAATGATAATAAAGATATATTTTTGGTTTGTGGCGTCCAACTGAGTTTAATTGAGAGCGCCGGGCGCAACCATTATATATTTTCTAATCTGCTAATTAACTCCTGGTTGTCCAGGATGATCCTAAGGCGATCAACCCCGTGCTTCGCCTTCCTAAATTTGGCTGCTAGGTCGGAAACCTCGGCGCTCCTGACCACCTGTAGGATGGACATTATTGTGGTAATGTCCTCTCCGAGTGCGGACGCCGCGGTTCCCGCGCGGCGCGATGTTAGTGGCGGAGACTCCCTGATGTTTGTCTCTTTTGTTGTTCGCGGTTTCGTCCATGGAAGCGGCGTCTTCCATTGGTTCACCGCGGGGTGGGGCAGGGCGAGCTTTCGGCGCCGACTGCTCTAATGGGGATTAGCGTTCGCCCGTGTTGGCGGACGGTTTGTCTTCCCTAGGGGGACTGATTTAAGTCGACTTTATTTGCTGTATTATGTCTGTTCTGTTGGTTTATACTTCTATTTTTATTATTAACTACTTTGGGCTTAGGCGCGACCGGGCACCCTCCGTAGTTGGCCGTGTGGTTTTGGCCGCAGTTACAGCAGGAGGGCTCGCCTCCCGATTCTTTGTTGCGATCGCAGTCTCTAGTCCAGTGTGGTACTAGACACTTGACGCATCGCGGTTGAGCGTAACAGTTGGCCGCTGCGTGACCGTACAGCTGGCATCTGTGACATTGCCCGGGCATTCCTCTTTGATAGGGAGCCTCTGCTTTTATCCCGGATAGTCCGCAAACGTTATAAAGGTTTTTGAATATATCCCTGGCTTGGTCGCATCTCTCTAGGATTGCCAGGCCTAGCGCGGTACCGTCTCTGCGGTGCATTCTGTGCACCGCAGTGACCGAGTACCCCTGTCTCTTGAGATCCTCCTTAACGGCCTCGGTTTCAATTTCGATGGGAACTCCCTTGATGACCGCTTTTATTTTTCGCTCTTCTTCGAGCGCAAACGTGTGGAAGGGGATGTTACTTTTTATCAAATAACTATTGAGTTTTCTGAAATCCTCAATAGTATTAGTGATAATTTTAATGCCCTGACTGGTGTTTTGGGCTCTTGAATAATTAATATGCATCCTAGTGCACTCGGAGGAAACTGTGTTCCATTTCGATTTGTCTCTGAGACAGATCGGCGGGGGGGGTTTGACCTTGGGTGGTGGAGTAGGCTTTGCGCCGTTCGCCGCGATTGGTTTGGGTGCGACTGTCGCTTGCTTCGGAGCGGCGGCCGTCGTTTTTGTTGCGTTATTATTGCCCGCGTCGCGGTGATTTGCGCGTGAGGTTTCGACTTCCATAGCGGACTCGTTAGAGTCGCTATTACTATTGATTCTTTGCCGGCGAGCGGCTTTTTTGTGCTTTCGTTTTACTATTTTAAATGAGGAGTCTGACTCCCCGTTTGAGCCTTTTACTGTGTCGTCGGTCTGTTCGTCCGACGAGATGGCGCTCGATGAGCGTTTCCCGCTGCTGCACACAGACGGGCTGGGAGAGCTGTCGCGGTTCGCGTTTGGGGTTACCGCTTTTATAATATTATCTACTTCCGCCGGGACGGCATATCCCTGTTGTTCCAGGAATTGGAAGAATAAGATTTTGAGGTCGCCTAGGGGCAGCGACTTCGCTATTTTCGGGAGTCCCGCGGACGCGGAGGATCCGGGTGCGGCGCTGGCCATGATTATTATTCGATCGCTATTTTATTATTTAATTTAAGAGTTGCAAATTTTGTTAGCAATGATAAGGTATTTTTAAAGTTAAAATCGATCACGATTGACCGTTAGCTTGCGGCCCACGGTCGCAGGCGCAGGTGCCTTTTTGGTTTTTATTGTTCGCCGGCGCGAACAATAGACGACGCGGCCCGGCCTGCCGACTTCCCGGAACTCGGCGGGCAGGTGTACGTTAACACAATGGGTTGACTACTGCGGTGTGTCGTCTTGTATGTCTTTTTAATATTGAAGTTTTTAAGTTTCGAAATAAGGGGCGCGCGGGTTTTAATCTAGCGGCCCTAGCTGCTCCGTAGCCGAGCTAGGTCTGCTATAGACCTAGCAAACGGGGTACGGAGGATGGAGTGAGGATGATGGAGGGTGGGCGGGCGACACCTGGTATCGGCGAGCACCCTCAAGGCCGGTGGTCCCAGGTCCGTCCGGGTTTGCCGTTCCCTGAAGGGGAAAGGCTAGCGCCCGGGTCACGCTGCAAATCACGTCGTTGACACCGTTAGGTTTCTCGTGATTTGACCTTAAGGGTTTTTTAATTTTAAAAAGATCGCTTTATTTGTGAAAGCTTAATTATAAACTTCCAAAAATTTCAGCGGGTTAAAAAGAACCTGAAATGATAAAATATGTTATTAACTGTGGAGCGTGGCGGCTGGCGTCGCAGCGGACTCTCGGTCGGCAGGGCCGGGAGGGTCGCGGGGCGCAGCGGGGCGGCGATCTGCACAGAAAACACAATGTGAAATGATGTTGTAGAGAGAGCACTGGGAGCGGGCGCGCGGGGGCGTCCGTTCGGGCCGAGCGCTCTGACTGAACTGTTGACTGAATGCGGCGTGCGCTCACGCTTTTATGCGCTCCGATCCGAGCGCGGCCCCTACCTGTATGATGCGATGTGCATCCAGTACCGACTCAATGCTCCCTCTCCCAATGCTTCACCGTTTATTTTTTCACATGTTAATTTCGTGCGTGGCACCTCGTCTTGTGACGTCACTCGCGCTGTATGTCTGGACTCTCAGCGCCGGCCGTGCGTCCCGTAGCCAATCCTCGACTCGGGCGGCGGCGTCCTCGGATGATACACCGGGTTGCGGTTATTCGTCATCCATTTCATCTTTGACTGCTGTGATTTCTATATTTGCTAATTTTGCAGTGAGCTCCTTTCTTATAATACCTTCGCGCACCTCCGCAAGCTGTTTCGCCGCTTCCAATTCAGCGGTACGGCGCGCAGCATCTCGGCTGGCTCTGCTCAACCTTGTTGCTCGTGATCCTCTCGACTCCATCTGCGACGCGGGGCTGCCGTCTCTACGCCCACTAGGTGGACGTACCATACTCTGAGACGGGAGAGCGGGACGCGTATAATCGACCGTGTGACCACCGGATGTCGGTATCAATGGTGTCAGGCCCACCGTTGGGGCGCGAGGGGTGGCCGTTGACGGTACCCGTTTCACTATGTTGCACACCAGTCAGTCACTGTTTCTTCCACTTGTTGGCGAATTATTCCCGTCACTCTCTTCATTTTGCACCGTGTTGATGATGCCATTTTCACTAGTCCACTTTTTAGTTACTTATTATTTTTTTTTGACGATTCGGCACTTCGAAGGACCTTTTTGTATAGTATTCACGCTTTTGGGTGCAGGGTTCGTTTGACGTCAAGGCGGTGCACTAGTGAAAACACACTACTTTAGTTTACACGGGAGGCGGCGAGAGCGGGCGGCACTGGTCGGCACTAGATGTTCACTGTTCGGACGGCGGTTTGCGACTGACTGAATGCGGTTTTTTTTTGTATTTCTGCCCATGCGAAGGGCAAAGAGGGCAGAGGACAAAAATCCATTATGGACAGTCCGTGCGCCCGGATGCACGGGGTGTGTCCGACTCTCACGGACTAAAAACCCCCTGAAGCATTAAGGCGCTTGCCTCTAGCCCGTAGGCTTATTAGACTTCATCTAAGCGGCCAGAAGGCACTAGAGAGTGCCAACGGCGCGAAGGTCAGGAAACCCTTTCGGGTTACCACGACGTAATAATAACGTCCGGGTGAATGTGTTGCCCCGGGAAGAGGCAAAAATAACTAAAACTACTTATTAACGAGTATAATAGGTATTAAAGTAGACGATGCTTGAAAAAGCAAGTAGTGGAGGGGGGTGGCAAAAAACCGCGAAAGGCGGTTATAAAATTAACGGTTCCGGTTGAGGGCATATGCCCTTGAATTACTGAATTTAAAGTTAAAATTCACAAAAATGACCTATAACCGTTACGTAAAGACGTAACGTAAACATAACTGAATTTAATTCGGAATGGATTGACCATCACTAACAGAGTTTGACCGCTAACCGTGACGCTGAGCGAAGCCCGTTCCCAAAGGCCGCTGCTGGTCAACATGCGGTCGCACTTACGCAGTTAATGGAATAACCATTTACGCGCGTAAAAACACGCGAAATGACTATAATAGCGATCGGTATCTGGAGTGCGAAAACTACGGGAGCGCTCCCTAGGCGCAGAAACCGTGTGCGGGCTCGGCGTGCAGACGGCAGGGTAGCCGGAGCTTGTCGCCGGGACGGACGCCCGTGGCTTAACTGCCGCCGCGCGGCTTACACTACGCGGCACCCCACACACTCGTACACGCGCGGAGCACGCACCCGACACTACGGAACGCGGCTCGAAGGAACACTGACACTCAGTAACACACTAAACTAAACGGGTGGTCCAGGGGACTGGACCGAAGGCGACCGATCGCAACTGAGGAACAACCGGATCTCCAAAAAAGACTGAATGCGGCGCGCGCTCGCCCTTTTAATCGCTCCGGTCCGAGCGCGGCCCCTACCTATATGATGCGATGTGCATCCAGTACTGACTCAATGCTCCCTCTCCCCCCGACCTCTGTTTATTGTTTCAGCTTATTATTTACATCATTTTTACAACTACTTATTCTATTCGGCCATGGGTACCTTCTCGGTCTTTTGGTTTTTTGGGCAACTGTTGCTTATTTAGCAAGACCCTTTATTAATTCAGCCCACGGCCTTACATTAATTTTACTTATTTCACTGCTGTTTTAGTCCGGAATTATCGGCCGGCAACACATTTGCAACAATGGAAGCTCGACATGTGTACAGGTTGTTGTTTAGCGTATGTATATGTGGAACAGAATTATATGTAGATGCAGTGGTGTGTGTTTGGGAAATTTCATAAATATGGTCATTGTCGGTATGTGTATGTGAAACTTTATAAATAGTATCATTATTAACGGAAATAGTATTGACAAGGTGTTGGGTTTCAACATTTCCATAAGACAACTCGAAAGGATTATCAATCAGGGATTCTGAAAAAAAAAATGGAAATAAATTATTCTAACACAACAGTTCAAATACTTACAACGAACATAATAACCTAACCTAACCTAACTGGTACAATATTTCATTGTAAAATGCTTATGCTGTAGATAATATAAAACATGACTCTATAGCTAAAGAATTTTTAATCTTAAACAAAATTCATTATGATAGTATTTGGATAATCCTCTCTATATTGATAATAGGACCTCTCTATATTGTTACCTGACGGTAATCGCAAGCTGTAAATATGTACATACCAAAATGAGCCTGTATTTTGATGTACACATAGATGTTTACATTAGCTTATTTCTCGATTTTTTAGAAATAAAGTTGCATGATAAATTCGTTGTTGCCCATGGCATAAGTTATATGATATTGTTGCCAGTACAGAGCTAGGAACATCACAATCGGAAATTCAATGAATTTGGAAATCGGCGTACATTAAACTCGATGATAAAGAAAAATTGGCCAAGAGCATGTCGGACTACGCTGATTATAAGGTTCCGAAGCCATTATTAAAAATTTTATCTAATACTTCGCCTCGTATTAAATCGCTTTCGCGTTAGATCGTAAGTGTAATACCGAACAAGTGCATTTCAGTTGTCGGTATCAGTTTTAAGTAACGTACAAATTAATAAAGCAAACTTACGTCTTACTCATATAGTACTTTCCTCAAGTAGAGTATCTCAAGTGAATGTCATGTAAAATCTAAAAATAATTTCAATAGTATCATGTAATACAAAATTATTATATTAATATTATTATCCTACGTATATTTATCCTAATAATATATTTATCCTATGGAACCATTTCTAAACGAGCTTAACTCACATTTGTCCAGTTTTTTTATATACATGTGTTACGAATACTACTAATGTGCAAAATCATTCTGACCATTGTGAACAATTTTCATTTACATGTTGAAACAAAAAACCTGTTCTTTATTTACATTCCAAAAAATCATCCTTGTTTATTGTCCACTTTTTTATAATTTCTTATTGCATTCTCTTTTCTTCAACAAACATTTTCATATTTATTCTAAAGTAAATATTTTTACTTAATGTCAAACTTTTTTCAGATAATCAAGTTCAACAATAAAAGCTCAAAGAAGGAAACAAAAAGAAATATTATAAATATATAATTTTTCAATCCCAAGAGTTTTTTTATTTACTGTCTCATATATTATTGAAGAGTTAGATCTTATAAGGATGCAACCGACAAAAGTAATTTGGTGATAATTAAGTCAGTTTTATATTTTATTTTCAAAAACTATTAAAGATCACCTCTTATTTTGTATTCTGATGAGAAATAGTCTTATATGTAATATTTTATTAAAAATTTGATTCTAGATAGATCAAATAAAATGCATTTAATTCTAAATAACTTGTTGAACTAGTAAAATCGATTAATCTAAAAAAGATTTTAAAATTTGATGAACCCTTTTTGCTCTTCGTATTAGAGACATTAACCAAAAAAGAGATTTTATTCATGTGACAATTATATTTTAACTGTATATCTGATATTTTCACAGTGCTTTTGACGCTATAAGGGGTTTGAGAAATAAATGAAATAAAAATTCAACACTCAACTGATATTCTTCAATACAGTCTCTTATCACATGACTCAAGACGCAAGTGATGTTTATTAATACATCAATATTACAAAATATACTTCGAAAGCACTCCGGTGATATAAGCCGAGATTAAGTTATTTTTATTAATTAGAAACAGATCTTAAAACTACTGAAAACGGCTTATTAATACGACCCTAGGTATGTAATGTTTATTTGTCTGGCATATCCAATTTGCTCAAAATCTAATGGACCGATTAAAAAAAAAAATTGATGTCCATGTCAATTTTTGTGACACAAATGTGCAACATAAATGGAAGAATTTTGAAAGTGTGGGTCACTTTTGGTGGACAAATTATAAAATAAAAATAAGCTTTCAAAACTACCAGTGACATGTCCAATGAGACTGTTAAACATTTTTACAATATAAAATAGATGTAAACCTTGTTTTCAAAACTACTGAGCCTAAAATTCTATTTTGCTTGTCCCAAAATAATATGGTATCTCATTTTTGTACATGCAAACTTACGTTCGCAGTTGTATTCGTTTTCTCATAACTACATTGATGTATGTCATATATTAATTTAGTTAGAAAGTATAATAACATTACAATTTTAAATAATACAGGGGAGAGGTGGTGTAACAGAAGCCGTTAGCAGAACAGGCCAAGGCATGTCGCCAAGATATACTACCCCGTGTCTTGGTGGTAACTTGTCATATTTCTGGTAACAACGATATTATAAGAAAATACTTCATATTAACCATTATTCAATGAATTATTATCTTTTTAGCGTTATGTACTTTAAAATGAAAAAACGAATCCTGCATCAGTGAGTTGTCTGTTTATCCGTCAAGAGTTTTTTTCTCAGAAGACAATTCTTAAGCATGCCAGTATGGAGATATATATTAAGTTTAATGAATATCAAATACGTCTGTAGTCCCATGGAGCTGCAAAGAAGAATGTAAAAGAGATTTTTTTTTAACTTTCCCCTACAAGAATTCAAGATTTCCAAAAGTTTGGATATACAGTTTTTGAAGAATAATAAACATTCCTTGTTCTTAAAACTTCCAATTTTATTTAAAATAACTACAATTGAAATTTTGCATCAATTTTCTCTTACTTGCTTTTTTGTGTCGAGTATTGCCATAAGTTCTAAGATAACTCGTGGCAGTTTTGATAACATAATTGCTCTGATTATAAAAAATATAAAAGATATGCTGTTTCAAGGTGGGTTATTATTTGAAAACGATAGTTTAGATAGATACGAAGAACTAGGTTATTTAGGGACATACTGCGCCAATACGCACTGCATTATTTGCAATTGAATATTAATAAATTTCATATATATGTGTAATTTTATCTAAAAGAAAAAAAAAGGATCGATAAAATTAAATAAACAAATTAAATTTGCACGAGATATGACTTAAGGAAAGTTAACCTTGGAAGAAAATTTAGTTCTGTGGTTACAAAGAAAACAAACTCGAAACCCAAATATGTGTTAATAATGATAGGTACTGAATAATTTTCAATTTTTTAGGGATTTAGGTACTTATTAAGACCTTACAACCTTATTTCTCGTTCTCACTTTAGATGCTGAGATAATTACAAGATTAGCGAAAAGGCTTGGTTCTGCAGCATATGTAGTTAAAAGAATTCGGCGACTTACACTGTGAAAGTACCGCGATACTAGTTTATTTCAGTTTATTTAATTGTCTCATGACCAATGGAATTTTGTTATGGGGTCACGCAGCCAATATTAATACAATTTTCGTGCTGCAGAAGCGAGCTATTCGTGCTGTTTATGATTTGAGACCAATGACGTCTCAGAGAAAATTTTATGGAAATTAATATCCTAACTTTAACATCACAATACATATACGAAAACCTGGTACATGTCAAAAGGCACATAGAATCGTTCCAAAAAAGGAGCAACATTCATAACATTAACACCAGACATGGTACGATCTTGCTGTTCATAAAACCCGTCTAAGCAAAGTCAACAAATCGTTTAAGGGGCAGTGTGTACGTATTTATAATAAGATCCCGGCTGAATTTCAAAATTTTTCATTTTATGCATTTAAACGTCTCGTTAAAAGAAAGTTATATGGCAAGGAATATTATACCGTGTCTGAATATCTTAGTTAAAAAAGCCTTTGTGATTGAACTACTCGGCTATTAGGTTGCTTTATATTATTTTGAAATGTAGACTAAATTATTAATTACTCAATCCTTTGTATTGATGAGTAAAAAGAGCAACCATTGTATTTATTGCCCATTCTTCTCAAGGTGAATGAACATTTGGAATGGGTGGTAATGTCGAAAATAATTTATTAATAATGTATTTCAAGTGTAATTTCATTACCTACGAAATAAAGATATTTCAATTTGATTTGATTTACCTTAACAGCTTTTATAGCTACAAAAACATCTATCTATAAATACATCGGGCTGAGTCCAAACTTAATTTCGGCTCTGCCTGCCTCTATTCGGATTAATTTCCTTAATTTATTAGGAATCTTTTTTCTAATTCTAATATAATTACACTGAGGAAGTTATTTTTACACTTCACTGTATTTTTTTAATGTTATTTCAAAACCTTAGTATGTGTGCTGAAATTCTACACATTTAACCAATGCTAGAATATTTTCGTTTTATCATTTGCAAAAAACCACTGTCATTATAATGTCCTGATACCGAACAAACCACATAGTCAAAAGATTTATCATTGCTTTCTAACTGAAGGTCAAGAGTAATGGTAGGTTCATTACCCGCAATGCTTAATTGATTGTGATGAAACAAGGATGGATGAAACCACCATAATTCATTTTTTTAATTCGTGGGGTAACAGATCCCCGCTAACAATCGGCATGGTTGTCATCCGTATCCACATACCTTCACCGACAGCAGTTCTGCGATGATATCTCCTTTATTATTAGTACTTTTTTGTAGAATAAGTATTTAAATTTGCAATACTAGTGTTGATCCATGTCAATGCAATCTGTATATAAATATGTATGTGGGATGTAAACTTTAACTAGCACTGTATTGAGTACCTTATTGGTAAGTTTTGCAAGCAAGACGGCAACGTTGAGTTGTAGCTTAGGACGGTCAGTTTATGCTTATGAAAATTTATTTTTGACTTAAAACATAAAAGATTCATTCTAACATTACCTTTGTTTTTACAACCCGCAAGTACAGACAGCATCTGTGTGAATTAAGTAAAGCGTTGGCGCAGCTTAACAGTTAAATAATAGGCTCATTATTTGTGTTAACGCAACGTGGTAAATACACAGGTTCCATCTCAGACAAACTTAAAAAACTCTATCCACTGTTTCTTTATGTTGTCTGAAGGCATTTCATCCCAGTGAATGTTGGCGGCCCAAAGTGACTGCATAATCAGTTTAGCTGGTACAAAAATTGGACCTATTATATTATCTAGTGGGTCAAAAACTTGCTGGTATGACTAAGGATTTCTCTCTTAGTGTGCTGTGTGGCTAAGCACAGTTGAGATCTAGATATTTTAAATGTGTTAGTTTTCATGTCAAAGTCTATTCTTAACGTTTTAACTTTATTGTCTGTATCCAAATTTATTTTTCCAAAATATTTTCTTTCTTCAGGTATATTATGCAATTCTTTATTGTTATTTGATAACCATTCATGTGGTTGAAATCCTCCCATAGAAAATAATTGGTTCAACTCATGATGGAAATTGACTAGCTCATCCTCGATTTGATAAGTGACAAAAATGTTATCAACATATATGTATATTGTTTTCTAAAATGGATGCTGCTGAAGGCAGTTGCTTTTTAAATCAGCGATACATCGTGTGCCCAGGTATGAAGATGTTTTTAAACCATGTGTTACTATTTTTAACTGAATATTTTTTGTGTCTTCATTGAGCTCGTCACGCCAAATAATAATTTGAAGAGACTCTTGATCAGTCTTGAAGTTTGACAAATCTAAATGTCATTCTAATGTTAATTATAAAAAGAATCTATTAAGTTTAAATGAGATTAAGACATCAAACAGGTCTCTGTACAACTGGGCCATTTATCAATACGGTGGCCGCTATTCACGTGTCCGGAATATCAAAATGAAACAAATGGCTATCATTTAACATGATTTTATTGCTTTTTAAAATATTCGCTATGATGATCGATCCACGTTTGTATACGCTGAAACTAATGTTTATAGCATTTTTTCCATTCTGATTGAGGTATCTCTAAAACGTGCATTTTGAACGCATCAACGGCTTCTTCGTGGCTTGAAAAACGTTGATCACGCAATTTATTCGTCACGCTTGGGAATAAATAGAAATTGTTAAGTGCTGAATTGGGCCTTTATGACGGATGACCCATCAAAGGACCTGAAAAATGATGTCAGTCCCTATAAGCAAGTGCACATCACCTAGCTCATAAAAGCTTTCATTGGCAAGCTAGCATTCCTTTGATAATTTTATGTCCGAAATATTAAGCCTTTTCTGTGGTAACTGTGAAGTCATTTGTGGCACAACATGGCAATTTACAGTTATGTTCATTGAATAAGCAAGTGAATGTACTTCAACATTTATTGAGTTCATTTTTTGTTCCAAGTTATTGATGTCGATAATTTTGCTACTTGTTTTTTTATTCTGGAGTGCTTGCCAGCAGGTTAACAAGTCTCTGTGTTAACATTCCTGAGAGCCACCATCTAGAATGCTCTGCAAGTTATTATTGTTTCTGTTTTTGATAACCATTTGGCTCTAGCTTATAGACAATAAAATTTGGCCCTGCGAAACGCCAAACAATAACGTTATTGTTGTCGGGGTTGCAGAGAGTGTCTCTTGATCTTTGTGCAACAATGTGCTGTGAGATTGTTTAACAAATATTGCACTTGAAAGCGACACGTTTTGTTATGCGCGTTGAAGCAGAACTTGCATAAGTTATTTTGTGTAAAAAAAAAAAACTATAATCTTGTTTTAATTGGTGCAAGTTTGATAGATGGACAGGCAAAAATTTTATGGTTAGATTTACAATATAAACAACTTATTGCAACCGGCGAATACACGCGACTTGCAGACACAGCCTTTGAAGCATATTTTTGAAACTTATGAGTTGATAGGTTATCTGTATTTTCCAGTGCTAGAGCTCGTCGTCGTTCATGGAGGGCTTCTTGGATTGGTCGCGTTCAAGTTGGAACGCACGGCTGTTAGTAAATCAAGTTTTTTCATTAGTACACAAATGAGTATGCTATCCCATTGTGAGACTGACTCGTCGATGTTTCTTAATGCCGTTAGCTGCTATCGGCAGGTGGCTACAAATGCCCGTAAAGCTGATGGTGTTTATCGCCTATAACGGGCTGGCCTAACAGCATGTTTATGTGTTCATTGAAAATTTATAATTTATTTTAATATCTGCTTTTTTGAAGCTTCACTGCTTCTTCGTAGCTGTTGTCCGTGAAAGGTAGACTACTCGCTAACATTAAAGGTACATCTGTAAAGAGTGACTTTACTGTAAAGAGCAAACCACCAGTGTAAAACTTTATTACTTAAAGTCTTTACACTGGTGGTTTGCTGACATCTGATAATATTATCGAGTCAAACATGTTAAAAAATTCATAAAATTCTGTGTACCACTAAATTTAGCTAGCTAGTAAAGTAAAAACCACCAGCAAAAGAGCGTATCTTCATGGCATTTACATCTTTTTGTTGGATGGCGCAGTTTTGCGGCAATAACTCAAAAGCAGTATATTCAATCATGTTCTAAATAATTTCTTTTTTAAGTATTTACTAAGCTTTACTTTCGCTATTTCTTTCACTCTGATGTGGTAACGTCTTATAAATCGATGAACGCAGGCTGTATGCACGAAAAAGCATGACTCATTGTCGCATTCCGCCTGAGCCGAGCGTGCGAGCGAGAGCGCGGAACAATTAGGGATGATAGATATTAGAAAAACATCGATGTTAACATCGAACCAAAAGTATCGATGTACGATAAATATCGATAGAAAAACATCGATATGTCTAAAACATCGATGTTTTTGGAAACAAATAAAACTGTCTATTATATTTATATAATGTTTTTATTATTAGAAAATGACATTAAATTTAAAAGCCCACTCTTCCTGAGACACGTAGAAATCACAAAAATAATAAGAAAAATTATCATTCCCAGTATTTTTTAGGGACACTCTGTAAAAAAATTAACTTTGATAAGTGTTTTCCTTTTAGTCTGTTCCGTTGCTGGTATAGAAGCTGACCAGCTTTGGAAAAAAGCCTTTCCGAAGCTGTGGATGTTGCTGTGCAACACAAATACTTGAGAGCAATTTTCTTTAAATTAGGGCAGGTGGATTCTAGTGCCTTCCATAAATGTAAAGGGTCTTGTTTTAAGTCAGCCACCGGACTTTTTAAATAAATTTGCAACTCCAGAGGCATGCTTGTGTCCCGTTGACCAGACAAAATATTGTTCTTTTCGTTGACAAGTTTATAATGGTCTTGCCATATATCTACAGTTTCTTCTTCGACTGGTCTTGTCTCTGTTAATTGATCATTTTCATTTTTTTCATTCATCTCAATATCTGAAATAAATTCCTTGATACTCCTAATGCCTCTGGAACAGGCTAATGCATCTTGGAAATGTATATTTTTGAACCGAGGATCTAATAGAGTGGCGACAGCAAGGATATTAACGTTTTCTGTTTGTAGCAGTCGTTTCTTTATTTCTTCAATTACGTTATTTTTTAAATTATCTCCAATTGTCTGTTTTGGTTCGAAGCCTGTCACTTTTATAGTAAGTAATCTGGTAAGTGGGATAACTTTACTACATGTTACATATTTTTCACCACAGACTTCACGAGTAGTTATTTCAATTGGTCGTAAAATCTCACAAACTTCAGTTAAATCAATAATTTGTTTTGCATTCAACATTTCTGGTGCACTGGTGTGGCAATTAATAATATTATTGATTGCAGGGCGCAGTTTTAAAAATCTTTCAATCATGTAAAATGTTGAGTTCCAACGAGTGGTCACATCTTGTATCAGTTTCAAATCAGATTCTCGCCTCAATTCATCACTAGCAGCAATACATTGTTTGAACCACGTTACAATTCTTTTAACTGCAGCTATTAGGTCAGGCAAATTAGGCGTTTTATCGATGGATTTTTGTGCCACCAAATTCAACATATGGGCATAGCAGTGTATATGACGACTTCTACCAAACGAAATTTCTATTGCTTTAACAATATTATGCCAGCATCAGTGACAACTGCCACTATTTTATTTTTTCAATATTCCATTCGATACAGGTCTTCAATAATATATTCGCTATATATTCCGCAGTATGAGATTGCGTTAAATCATAAACTCCCAACGATACAGATTCTAATTTATCCTCCTCATTACAAAATAGAACAGTCACTCCCAAAAAACTTCTAGTTTGCATCGTGTCTGTCCAAATGTCTGTCGTTAAAGTCAAACTACTCACGTTTTGAAGTTTCCCTTTGAAGTGTTCTCTAATAATGTCATATTTGGTATCTAACATCCTTTTCAAAGTGAATCGTGAAGGCACCTTGTACAATGGACAAGCAGTTTTCATTAAAGTCAGAAAACCTTCATTTTCTACAATTTGAAAAGGTTGTGAGTCTTTACAAATCATGTATAAAATGCTATTCGT
This sequence comes from Eumeta japonica, assembly GCA_005406025.1. Taxonomy (NCBI): domain Eukaryota; kingdom Metazoa; phylum Arthropoda; class Insecta; order Lepidoptera; family Psychidae; genus Eumeta; species Eumeta japonica. The sequence continues at coordinate 11,688 of BGZK01001644.1, read as the reverse complement.
CAACTGAATTCCCTTTGAGCCCATATCACCATATTGAGATATTTTACTAAAGCTAGAGCTTAGAGTTGGTTGGGAGAATAATTTTTTGACACTATTTGTGTAACTTTTTCCAGAATCACAATCACTCCCTGATTCAGACATTTCCATTGTAACATTAGTAGCAGTACTAGTTGAAGGCACAACACTAGGTTCTTTAAAAGTTATTGGAGTTGAGGATGATGTAGTTCTCATAGGTTCATACTTGGGCATTAAATTCGGATGTTTTTTATCTAAATGACATTTCAAATTGGTAGTGTTACCAGCAGTTTTTAAAATTTTTCCACAGGAACGACATTTGGCGCTAGTATCATTTATTTTTTCAAAATATTTCCAGTATTGACTCTTTGGTGGCATTTTATAATACCTTAAATAAAAAAAATAATAATAATCAAATTATTATATGCTTCTTCGTTATACCTACTTATTTATCATAATCTAAAATGCGTTGAATACATTAATTACAACACTATGTACTGAGAAAAAAATTACAAAAAAACATTTTTTGATAATAATAAGAGTTCGCAAATATCGATTAATATCGCTCATTCCCAACCCTATGCAATCCTTCCGTTACTCGGCCAGCATGCAGTGCAGTACAATAAACGTTTAGGATTTAGTAATTCACTCACCTGCATGCAAAGCCAACAACACCGAAAAAAGAATCCTTAGCAGTCCTTCAATGCAAAATAAAAGCAGCAAGCAGGCAAATTTATTTCTCGTAATTTATCCACTTTTTCACAAGATAACCTAAAATTGGAATAATAAGTTATAGCAAAATTTACTGGAGAAAGAAATAATAATATAATACAGAATAAAAATGTAAATAATGTTACCTTACCTGTTATTTCGTTTACGAAGTTTCATTAATTACAAAATCAATAGTAAATTAAATTCGCGTCCGCTTCACAAGTTTACTCACAACACAACACCTCACTCATCAACACAAACTATGAATAGAAACTCATCAAGTAAACGCCGAGCGTAATTTAAGTTGACATTTTTTCTATATATCTTGAGAAATGAAAACAAACTTATTCGGAGTTATTCGTACGGCTATGTACGGCTTTGGGCTTGCTTAGGTTCTCTGATTATGTTGATCAGTGCCATTTAGTGGAAAATAGTTGGAACTTGATAGTCATCTGCTAATGACTATGCAACATTTAATTGAAGCTAGTACACCTAATGCACGCTAGACAGCGCCCCAAAGAATAATTGACATTTCGATACTTTTATTCTAGTAACATCGATGTTTCGATGATATCGAAGTCAACCTATCGATGTTAAAACATCGATGTTTTCCAGTAAAACATTGATGTTTATACAACATCGATGAATATCGATCATCCCTAGGAACAATAGAGAGGTATGATCGGCCTAAGCATTCGGCTTGTGACGCATCTATCTCTTTACTGTATAATTTAAGTAGAAAAATACTTGAATTAACGAGTGCAAATAAATGTTAATTTATCGAAAACATTGTCATTTTCAATTAACTCCTTTGTATTATACAAAATAATGATAATTCAGTGATAATAATTCAATTCAATTCATAAAAGAATGCAATTTTTATCAATATTTTCTTATGACATTATTACGTAAAATTATCGTCCGTAAACCGACTTTACAGACAACCACTTTGAAATTAGTTTAGTTAAAAGTGAAACGTAAACAAACAAAAATAATGTGTCTATATAGCGACAAAACACAACTTACTCACAATAAACATATTTATTTCAAAAATATTATAAACAGCGAACTTTCAATAAATTTCTATTGAACACGAAGCAGGTCGTTGGATAGTCGCGCGGGTTAACGCGCGCTACCAGCTCAGATGGTATCTGACAAAATCGTCACGGCTGTCCAACTACGATCGGTAGACGACGACGTTGATTTATTTTTTGACCTAATGGATTAAAAACTAAAGGTTAGGGGGGGGGGGGGGAATTTCTGCTAATATTGAAGCAATTATTTCTAAAACCATTCACATTATTTAAAAAATTGCTTATAAACCTTAAAATGTTTTTAATAGGACTTTTGAAATATAAGCCACACGTTGATGTTGGCTGAAAAACATTTTTTGCAGCGTCTGTTACATGTATGGAGTACCTCCCCTAGAAATATTTATATTTGTTATTTAACTACCGAATTAAGTAGCAACTTATACAAGACACACTATAAATTTCAATATACTGCTTGTAGTTTTTGAATCAAATGCCTGTGACATACGTACGGACGGACATGATGAAACTATAAGAGTTTATTTTTTGCTATTTTGACTCAGAACCATAAAATATCGATGTGAATGAATATGTCACCAATATGTGCACACGGCTCTTACGTAGAGGGTCTTTGCTGATTGACGCACTACGCAAGGCGTCGTTGTTGGTGAGGGCTTAGGCCCGTAAATAGAAAAAAATAACAGTTTTTAGACCTAACAACCGTTAAAATAAGGAAGTGGAACTGAAAATTAATTTTAAAATTGCCTTTTTGTTAAATGATAATTTAAAAGAAGATGGTGGAAGAGCCACTAACAGTAGCTTAGTTTCCTTTCACAACTATTGGTACTCCGAGCAATGTGCTAATGTTAGAATTTTACAATAATAACAATTATATTCCAGTTAGTCAAAAAATTGTACATAGATGCGTACGTACAACCTTCAATGAGGACTGAGGCGTCCTAGTCATAATATTGTAGCACAAGTCTAACGCTCGTCGAGTTTCGGTACTCGGGGTCTTTATTGAAAGAACAGCAGCGACAAGACTACATTTATTCGGTCAGTTTCTCAATTATCTGTTCACGTTTTTATGAGGATTCACTATTATATTCCGCATTACTTTACATTCACTTATTATGTCGAGGTCTCTGTATTCGGACAGGGGTCCAGATCAACTCTTTTTCTAAGTATGTTTATTTTTTGCCTTGACTAACCTAGTACTTTAAAATTAAAATTGATAAATCAAACCCTAATGAATCCACGTTTGCGAGCCTAAGCACGGAGAACGGATGTCTCACATGCCACCTACATAACTCAATTACTACATCATCCTTCCTTGGAAAAACAAATCTAACGAAAGTATCTTTTTGTACATGGACTGTATTTGTATACTGGTAGTTGCTACTTGTAGCAACTATACGCTCCATAAAAGTATACGTCCTAAGCCCTACCTATATGAGATACATCGTACATCGCGAGTGGTGTGTTACGATCACACTACTTTTGACATGGCTTTTAATTTACGATTTCAATAGTTTAAGATTGATCATATGTTTATAATTTACGTATAAGTACGCGTAGCCACACTGCTAGGATGTACTCATCTGTCAAAAGCACATTGTAGTTACATAAATTCAGCCTTCCGATGTGCGCGAACTTCGCCGTCGGATGCTCTACAGGTACTGATTCATACTGGTTTTCAGGTTTCTTTTTCAGGCGGGGCGATGGCGGCGGCGGCAGCGTCGAGCAGTGGTGGCATCGACGGTGTGCATGCAAATTGAGGTAAATTCAAATTCAAAATATCTTTATTTCATAGGTCACAAAATAACACTTGAAATATGTCATAATTTTTTGCGAATTTACGCTTTACCGCTCGTTGTAAAGGCAGTTTTCCCTCAAGAAAACGAGCAAGAAACTTAAGGGTAGCTCTTTTCTAATTTGCACATACATAGCCAAAACAAATACGAAACCATTAAGAACGAAACAGCCCGGTAAGAAGTCGAGCCGCTTATGCCCATGGATATTTGTTTTCTAAATATTCAGAAATTGCATAATTCCCTTTTTTACTAAGTGATTGTTTAATAACACTCTTAAATTTATATAGGGGTAAATCTTGTATATCTACAGGAACCTTATTGAATATGCGCACACTCTCTAAATGAATTTGTAACTTTACTTAGTCGACTAACATGTGAAATCAGTTTATTTTTATTTCTGGTATTGAGTTTATGTCGACTACTATTTCTTTTACACATTTCAATTTTTTTTTACATATAATTAATTTTCATAAGTGAATTGAGATGCCAGGATTAAAATTACAATTTCCTTAAACTTATTTCTAAGAGACGCACGAGGTCCAAGCTTGTAAATTGCGCGAACGGCCCGCTTCTGCAGCACGAAAATTCTTTGAATATCCGCAGCGTTTCCCCAGAGCAAGATGCCATTCGACATTAGACTATGGAAACTGCCGAAATAAACCAATCTAGCAGTTTCGACGTCTGATAAATTTCTTATTTTTATATCATATTTTAAATCACAGGCGGCAGAGCTAAGCCTTTTCGCAAACTTACTTATTTGAGGACCCAATTGAAGTCTGTTATCTGAATTAATTCCCAGGAACACGGTAGTATTAACAAACTCCAATTCTTTGTTACGTACTGAAATAGTTTCGGATCCATGTCTTACATTTTGAAGTGAAAATTTAATACATTTTGTTTTCATTTCATTAAAAAGTAGGTTATTTGCATTAAACCATTTCTCTACGTTAGAGATAGCATTGTTCACATCGTCATAAATGGGCTGTTGTCTTTTTAACTTTGAATAATATAGAAGTATCATCTGGCAACGGTACTGTCTCATAAACATACTTAACAAGGCTAGGTAAATCATTTATGTAGACTAAAAAAAGAAAGGGACCTAGAATTGATCCCTGTAGTACACCTATGTGGACTATAGATTCAGACGATCTCATGACATCGACATCAACTCTCTGAACCCTGTTACTCAAATACGACTTCAGAAGGTCGAGTGCCCGGCCTGTTACTCCATAGTGACGTAGTTTCCCGATCAGAGTTTCATGATAAACACAATTAAATGTCCTGGGGAGATCACAAAATACGCCAATTGCAGCTTGCGAATCCTCCCAGGCTCCAAAAATATGTTGGCCAAGCTCAACGCCAGCATCGATTGTTGAGCGACCCCGAGTAAAACCGAATTGTTTTTTAGACATTGATTTATTAGTATAAAAATGTATTAAAAACTGATTTAGAATTAATTTTTCGAATATTTTGTTAAGGGACGTTAGTTTAGATATGGGTTTAAAGTTATTGGGACTTGATGCACTACCGCCTTTAAATAATGGAATTACTTTACTTTCTTTTAATATTACAAATTGGGTTATTTTTCTTCAGTAATGATTCGGCAAGAGCGGGAGATTAGTCAAGAGAACTGGTAGTTAAAATAGGAATGTCAGTAAAGAACGTTTCAAAATCCTTAGCAACCTCTGTGTCTTCATTCAAGGTTTTGTCATCTAACTTAAGTTTAAATTCAATAACTCGGCCCTTAATTTTTCCAGTCTCGTTCTTTATGACACCCCAAGTCGTTTTCATATTATTATTATTTTTCATTTTATTATTTACGTGTTTGGCTTTAGTCGCGATGCAAACACGTTTAAAAATTTTTCAGTATTTTGTTAAATATTTAGCAAAGCTCTCACTTTTATTAAAAGTCCTTTCGTTATAAAGCTCATACAGTCTCCTTCTACTTTTATGAATTCCCACTGTTGCCCAATTGCTAAATGATAATTTTTCATTTATTTTAACATTTTTACTTTAAATACATTATCATATTCTATTTTTATCACGTTAAACATTAAATTATACATCTCATTGGAATCATCACAGCACTGAAACTTCGGAACTCTCCGTATGATATTTTCTCTAAATTGAAATAGGCGCTTTTCATTTACTGGTACACAAAATATATTTCTTTTTAGATTTTTGTTAAACGATATTCTAAAAAACGCAAATTGACCGCTGTGGTCTGATTTTAAATTATGAATTATAGATTTCTCCTGTAGGTCATTATTTGTGTAGATGTTGTCGATACAAGTTTCATACGTAGAAGATATCCTCGTCGGAACTAAAAAGAAATTAGACAAATTATAACAGCTGAAAAACTCCAAAATCTCACCGCCGCGATTACTGGCATCTAATAAGTCTATATTAAAGTCTCCACATATTGCTATTCTTTTACTTTTGTCACTAATTTTACATAAAACTTAATCCATTACAAACTCCAATAATTCATAGGACGAATGAGGGCGTCTGTATACGCTCATGACAACTAGCCGCTCGAGCTCCACACAGACTATTTCAATAACTCGCTCAATAGAAAGGCCCACAATATCCGTTCTTTCCTTAAACTTTAAATTATTTCTTATTAATATTAAAGATCCACCACGTATTGATCTCTCTCTGCTGAAGGAGCTAGCAACCTGGTGATTGACAAAACCAAATTGGAGCTAGTAGTTCCTGGGCCAATATTCCGTAATACACAAAATATCAATATTAGCAAAGCTCATAAATAGTTCAATCTCCAGCTCCTTGTTCTGCATACCTTGAACATTCTGATGCACCAGGTTGAGAATATATTGATCTTTATTATTGTTTTTAAATATGCTATAATTATTTACATTTGTATATACTGCACTAATTTTATGCGACATAATACTTGAGTCACTTTCTGTCATTTTATCATTAGTGTTAAAGTTTTTTGAAAATAATTGTGTAAATTCATTATTGCCTAGAGAACCTTGTTTGTTCTTATTTACTAAATTAAATGAATCAGGGTTTCTCCTTGTCGTAGCTGCCCGTTTAAATCCGTAAAACTCTGCACTATACCAGATCCCACAGATTCAAGCGAGCCGCAGCCGCTTTAGAACTAAGTCCTGCTGTACTATGTAATATAACAGAACGTATATTAAAGGCTAATAATTTAATCAAATGTCGCTTAAAATAATTTGATAGGAATATCCTATTCTTCGTCAAAGTAATATTGTAATTAAATTTATTTATGTAAAAAAACATATTTGCATCACTATGACGCCATGTCATGTTATACATTAATATATTTAATTTATGAGTTAGTTGCTTCTCCGTTAAGTCACTGGCAAACGGAAAAGCACACAAAAATAATTTAATGCTATTTTGATTGGACCACTCTAGGAGGCGGGTAAATGCAACAATCATTTCTTCTCTATTTAAACCAAAACAATTTCCAACTAAAATAATTATTGTGTTTTTGTTATATATACGATTTAAAACTTTGTTAATAATGTGATTATATGAAGCAGCAGGCATGCAAATATTAATTACCCGGTGATTCATATAACCGCTCAACATAGGGCTCGATCCGATACCTAATTCGTCGGAATAAATGACGGTCTCGTTCTCATTATTTATAACAGCGTTGAGTGCACTGGTCACATTTTCAGGCATGCTTACATTTTCTTTGTTATGAGCAATACAATGCTTAGTTTTTTTATTGGAAGTTGTGCAATCCAAACCATCATCCGACATGCCGTTATTTAATTTATTATCTAAATTGTAATTAAAATTGCGCGGCTCAATCTGGACAGTTAATTTTGCTAAATTATTTTGTAAACCACCCATTTGGTCCTGCAGACTTTGACACTCAGAAACTCTTTCGAATAATTTTGTTTCATAATTATTTATAGATTTGAGTAAATCAATATTTTGCTTTTTGTAATTAATTTTTTTGTAACTTGAGTTTGATTGCCTAATGATTTTTGGAACGTCTGATTAACTTATTCAATTTAAAAATTTCCTAATTTTTTATTGCTACTACTTGAATAAAAGAAATATTGCTTCCGAGTATCAAGTCGTGCAGTACTGTTCAGCATCGAGTCACACAATCTAACGGTTTCATTCACTCTGCATAGATCCAGTTCATGCTGCAATTTGTCCATATTTATTTTACAGATATGCACCTCCTCTTGAAACACTTGAATCTGCATCAGTGACTGCTCATACTGATTGCGACAGTCGTCCATTTCGCTCGCCAGAACTTGCAAGCGGTCGCGCTGATCAGTTAGATCATTACATTTTACGTCCAGTTCGGTTAATTCGCCCTTTAACTTTGTATTCATGAATATAACCGATCTAATTTCCGTTTTGTGATCATCGCATTCGCTTATAAGGCAATCACACATTTCTTTTGACGCCTCGAGTTCAAGGAGTGCAGCCTTCAACTTTTGCTCTAAATCACGGATTGAAGGTCTACAACTCATAATTCACAAAGTGAATGAACCCGAACGTTAAATTATACGTAATTAATTGACACAGTTAGGTATATGGGTAATGCTACTGAAAGCACACAAAATTAAAGTAATAGATTCAACAGCAGTACGTTACAAAATTAAATAACGAATTAAAGAAGAATAAAGAAAAAAAAACAAAAATACTAAAATAAAACTAGGTAAAAACAAATAGAGACAAAAAAAACGCATAAAAGAAATTAATGCTTGTGTGGATTCGAACCCGGGCACCTGGACAAATGCGTCGTCATATATATACTACACAATTACGCTAATCCGTATTATCGAGAGTTAACCGAAAATAGTTTAGTTATTATTTAAATGATAACAAATTTTTAACAATGTTGTAATACAAAATATATCATTATGTACATAAAAATATACACATGCACAAATATACATAAACCCTTCTTATAATATTGACAAAAAAAATAATCAAATCGATGAAAATGTTAAGATTTTAAGAGTACCTCACGAATGAATTATTTAGTTATTATTGTACCAATGATTTATTTCAAGGAATTAACGATTTCGTTCCTCAATGGAAAATAAAAATTGTGTTATATTAATAATGTTAGTTGTACACCAAATGTAACCAATAAATGGTCCAGAATAGAATTTTATTTTACTTAAAAATTTGTAAAAAGAAAATATACTCTGAATCAAATAATATTCATTATGGTCTATGTATATAAAAATTAGCTTTAAGCGTTTGATATTTAACAATAAAAAAAAGATTAAATTAATTATTTACGGTAATCTCGAAGCAGGCGTAAATATAAGTAGTACGTACGCACGTACGTAGTAGTACGTACGCACGGCAGCCAGAGCTCGAATGAAGGTAAGTAGACTTTCTCGTAATTTATTTAGGTATCATATTAAATCGCTACAATACTTCCAGGATTATCAACGTGACGACGTTGATAATTTTTACGAGCAGCACGATATAATTCTTCAGCAATTAAAGTTTTGTAAGAGTTATTCATGTTTTATTCGTATTTTCTAATACTGTAAATCTTTGATCTTTGTTTACTAATATATTAAAATAATAGAGAGGCTATGGTTAACGGTAATGTCTTTTTCTAATTTCTCATTTATTTTATCTAAACGAGTTTTTAAATAATTGTATATTTGTTTGATTTCATTTATATCGCTTATCAACTAATCAAGTCTTTCAGAATTACTAAGTTTTATAATATTTATTTCAGTCGACAATAATTCTGTCACAATTTTCAAAGATACACTATCACTGTCTTGAAAAGAATTTCCCACATTGCATAATCGTTTATTTTCAACATCATAATTCCCATCAATATCAATCTTAAATCCTTTTCCAGGGGGCCCTTGACGTCTTGTTGAAGATTTAGATAATTGACGCACAAGAAGTCCACACTTATTGTACTGCCTCAAGATACTTTAAGAGAATGATTAAATAATTGATAAATCTGGTTAATAAATAATTTTAGCTTCACGTAATTTCTCTAGAATTCATATAATTTCATTGGAATCGGTGACATAACCGCTAGTCGCTCTTGATTGTAATAGAAATCGTAAGCGATCAATCAACTCATTAGGAGTATCCCAATATACATAATTGAAATTTAAACCAACTCTAGGAATAGACATATTGGCGGGCAATAAAGCATTATCTATACCCACTACTACTCTTTTCATTCGCAAACCTTACATATTGTAGGGTACTGTTTTTGCGGATATCACCATCATCTTTAAAATATTGACGATGGGCATTTGTAGCTGTAATAATTTCAGCAAAATTTTCAATGTCATTATCGATTACCATATTACTGTTTGGCATTTTTTTTTAATTAATACTAATAACTCAATCGTAGCGGGATAATTTTTCTTTGCTATCAAATTCTTTTCCTTTTCAAAATTTATAAGAATATTTCCTAACATTAAGCGATTTCCTTGCAATTGTCTCACACCATAAAGTTGTATCTAAACCTTTATGATTTTTAGATTTCAACAAGTTAAATATGGTACAATAGTTTCACTTTGATTTTTTAAAGTATCATATTCTTTTTCATTTTCCCGTACGTCAAAAAATAAGTTTTCGATTTCGCTATTATTAGTTTTTTCATGTTTCAAAGTTGAATTCACTGCCTCTGTTTCGTTTTTATGCGTGTCATAGTAATCATCATACTTATTATTTTCCTCAATATTTTCTTCTTTTTTAGCTGCGATATTCGGCATAGTGGAACTCATTTTTTTAAAAAAAGTAGTCAACGGTTTAAATATTTCGTTTAGTTATTTTAGTGCTTTTTTATGCAATTTTAGTAATCTGTGTTTCTTCTTTATCACATTACTTAACTTTCTGATTTTACATAAAGTGTCCTGTTCTTCTTTAATCCTTTGACCTTCCATGGTGTTTATGCTTACTAAAACAAACTACAACGCTTATCACTATTATGTATTCTTTATATTTATAAAAGTGTCAAAGCCTTTTCTATATCGGCCACTTTCCAAAGAATTCTCTTTATCAATGATAACAAAGTTACGATTGACGTCCCAACATTTTAAACATAGTTTCCTGAATTCTTTGAAATTCATGTTACTGTTTACATGCTCATTGTAAATATCTTTTAAATTTATATAATCTTGTTTAAATATTGCTAATAAATTGGCATTGTCACGAATCAAATGCTAAGGAATACAAGAGTAAGAGTTTGCGAAAGATAAAAGCAATATACGTCCCGATGTCTTTCTATGCAAAAGTATTCCTTTACACGTAATGTTTTTCACCAACAATATCATCAAATATAATTATAGCACCAGGAAGAATATCTTCCGGTTTCACTATTTCATCATTTTTTTTGAAAAATATAGTAACCGGTATCAACAATAGTAGCGATTTTTTTTTTAAGAAATTCGTATATTGTTTGATGTGTTGATTTTGAGTATATCTAAATATTTGAAAATTTTTATCCATTTATGTGGATAATAATTGCTAGCAAAGCATTTGTTTTCCCATAGTTGGAAGGTCCACAATGAATTATTCTTATGCTATTAAGTAATCATTTACCGTGTCTATCGTGTAAGGAATCATCTGTATGTAGTTTATGTATGAAAAAATAAATAAAATCAATATGCGTAAAAAAAATATTATTTATTATTATTATTAATAATCGTTAACTTTAGGAAATAAAAAATTGTTAATCGATTTTGGACAATATTTTCTTTGCACACATTTACAATGTGCTTGCATGATCAGAGACATATCGAATTCATCTTGATTGCTGATGTATTATCACTATAGGATGAACAGAGCATCCTGTATAATACAGCTTTACATCATCATTGTTTAAGACTGTTCGGGTAGCGGGATTTTTTCAAATTCGTCTTTATATAAATTAAATACTTCAATTTTGCTTAATTTAGATATAACATAACCACACTACTCTACTACAATTTGCGTACTGCGCTGCTAATTAGATTGTATTAAATTATTCCGCCATGTATAGTTAAATAATAAGCCGATGTTTGCGGTGGAAATGGTTTTTCTGATTCGAATTCTATGTGGAAGCGTACAGGTCCTGTTTTTATGTTTCACTTTGTTTGGAACAATCTGTCACAAAG